>JASSUY010037615.1:0-36894 GCA_032466535.1 Forpus xanthops | reverse complement strand
TTCCAACCCCCCTGCCATGGGCAGGGACACCTCCCACTAAACCATGTCACCCAAGGCTATGTCCAACCCAGCCTTGACCACCACCAGCCATGGAGCATTCACAACTTCCCTGGGCAACCCATTCCAGAGCCTCACCATCCTTACAGGAAAGAACTTCTTCCTCAGATCCAATCTAAACTTCCCCTGTTTAAGTTTGAACCCGTTACCCCTTTTCTTCTCAGTACAGTCCATGCTGTTCTTCCAGTACCTATTTATTTATTTTCCCCTCCTGGGGTATGTATTTGTAAGACTAAATGAACTGAATTTAAATACTTGAGTTTGGATTATTTTCAGAAACAAGCGGCATTTTACATTTATCTGTATAATGTGGCTTTAGGTGGACTTTCTTTTCAGAGCTCCTGTGTTGGGAATCAAATTCAACTTCCCCATGTCTATCTCTAAGAGTTGATAACATCAAAACTGTTATGTATACAGTCCTTATGGAAATGTTGTCAGGGGTGCTGTGCTGGCACAAATGAGCAGAGGCACCTAAGTCCTGCAGCATCATTTATCTATTTCTTTAAAAACTCGTTAGTATAGGACAATCTCAAAAGGAAAGGACAGGAGGCCAGGCTGAACTTATTTATGTTCACCTTTAGATTTGTGTGCTGTTTCCTCTAGTTTTCTTTATTTTGGCTTGAAGTTAGCAGTAATAAGAATGAGGGCATTGGTATTTTTGGAGAGTGCATGGAAAATATGTTGCCATAGTCAAAAGAAAATCTGCTCTCAAAACCGTAAATGCAAGTGCATGATAGGTGAACAGCAATTAATTTAGTAGGAGCTGAGTTCAAGCACACAAAATATTGTAGGATTTTTATGTATGAGAAGCTCCTTGCAGAAGAACACCATTAATGTTAAAGGTTTCCATGAGTCCAGGTGGAGATTGGACAAGAACTTGGAAGAGGAATCCACAGAGTGCTCTTCAGTAGAAGGAAATAACACGACTAAGGAAAAAAAAAAACAGAGCTAAAAAGTACTTAAGAAGGGAAGTTTTATATATGCTTGACCTGTCATTACACTCCTGCCCAGACATCTACTTGTGTCTGGTGATGGAGGCAAGGCCCAGGGTGAGAAGGACCTTTGCCCAGCGTAGCCATTCTTATGATTGACTTTCTTGACACAAGACATGGAAGTTTTGTGCCGTCTTACAGGAAAAGGAAGGAGATGCACGACAGCATTCCTTATAGTATGTTTAGGCACTCAGGGGATAAGTGAACCTTGTATGCACACGATGAAAATATCCCTTTCTCAAATGCCCTTTGTTGTGTGAGTGCAAGGGTGTAGCTGAGGGGCCCTGCATACTAAATCACAGGTTTCTCGCCTACTTATGTCAAGAAACAAGTGGTTACAGCAGATGAGGGAAGTGCAAGGAAACAGCAAGACAGGGTATTTTGAAGTGCACCAGCTTCTGAGCCATTGCCAAGCATTTTGTCAGCTTCATACACAGTGGGGGGGAAACACAAGTAAAGCATTTTTAAGAGAGAGAACCTAACTCAGGGATGGATTCTTCCGGCTGCTAAAGGCTGCTCTTCATAGAAATATTTGTCTCTTTCATCTTATTTACCGGGTTCAATGTACACCCTGAAACTGTCTATGGGATGCACTGATAAGGTGAAATACTAAAGACAGAATGTTTCCTCTAAAAGGAATATCCTGTTGCAAAACACAAAAATCATCCCGTAGTTTGTCCAGACAATGCATAGCTAACATACCACAGAATGCTTTGTGGCCATTCTGCTAACATTGCATGTACTTTATATTTTCTTTGCAATTGTATAAATAGCATATAGGAAGAGCAAGACTATTTAGGGAAAATACTGATTAAAATGAACAATAGAAAATAGGAAATCTTATGCTTCTAAAATTAGAGGCTGGTTATTCAGTAATAAAAAGCCCTGTCATTATTAGTTTGCAGTCCCTCCATTCTCTTGCCTGACACACAGTATCACTGTTATCCATGGTTTGCCTGTCTAAACATAGTTTCTTTCCAATGCTTAACATTGTTTGCTGTCCCTTGTTACAAAAGCTCTCCAGTTCTGGGCTTATCTGGCAAAAAGAAAATAAGGAGAAATATTCTTTCCAAACAAAATTAACTTGATGAAGGAACAGCAAGGATGTTAACAAAGGCACTTTCATGCACTTTCTGCTCAACATTACTTATTGGCCTCTGGTAATTTCAGAAACCTGGGAGCATGGACAGTGGTTTTATTTCCTAATAATTAAGTGTTTTGATGAGTTTGATGCCTATGTTAATCACATGCCTGCTTAACTTAAAGGGAAGGTTTGATTTGCATCTTGGAGTTCAGTGAGTGTTACCAGTTGAAAGTCACCAAGATTTGTGGCCACAGGAGAAGGACTTCAAATTTGTATAGTTCTAGCAAGTTCTTGTGCCAGGTTAATGAGCAGCTTCAGGACTTGTAAATCTCAAGAAAAACATGGAGATGGGTTCAATTTATGTTCCCTTAGTGTACATAGCAGGCAACAACTTTTAGCTGATAGTGGTACCATGCTGGGTCCCTGTCAACAGGTGTTGACAGCAGTAATCTCTCTTTGAGGGTCAGGTAGTGCTGTTATGAGTTACCTGATCTTCTCCCTTCATGGAAGATCTACTCTTCCTGGAGGATTTACCACCACATGGCACAAATTTGTCCTTCTCCTAGGCTTATAAATACTCGGAAATGAGTCCTACCCCTACCTGAACAATCTTTTCTTGTTACTTATCGCTGAGATTGTGTAGCTTGTCCCCAGATTGGTTTGGATCTGTTTGAAAGACTAGACTAAATGAAGTCACCTTGTGCTGTCATTGCTTCATTTCTATTGTTGTCTGGAACAAAAACAACCTCTATGAAAGGTGAAAAGGGAACGTAGAAGGTGTAGGAATCTGTGTTGGCTCAAGGGACAGTAATAGGGGAAACAGAGAAAGGAAGAGAACAAAATTCCCAGGGAAAAAAATAAATACAAAAGAGGAGCAGGAAAGAAAAAGGCATGAGCAGCCATAAAAATCCAGTGCTGTCAGCTGAAAATTGGTGCGATTCTGTCATATTAATGACAGGAAACCATACCTCTATTTGCTTTCACTGACAGAACTGCAAGCAGCTGCTGTGGAAGGAAGGTGACTCGAGCATCAGTGAAAATATCTAAGACATTGTGCACTTATTTTGTAGAGAGAAAATTTAGTGAGGATTTGTCTGTCATAATCATATCCTCTGTTAAACGTGTTGCCCTTGGCAATGGGTACTGAGTAACTAATTCAGGGTTTTTTTGCTGTTCAGTAGCAAAATTGTGCTTAGTTCACCTGGTAGCTGTGATTTTCAAAAGCTAAGTAACGAAATAAACAAATCCCTGAATTATAAAATAGCATTTATGAAACATATTTTGAGTCCTGATGCCACCCATCTCCTGGTACTTCATATGTCAGTTGCAAGTAGACTGCTTACTAATTGCTTTACTGGATCTCCTGTTTTCTGTCATAACTGCATATTAAGGGGAGGTGGTGATGGTAGTCAGAGCTTTCTATTTCACTAGTTGACTTGAAACTGAGAGAAACTTCTACAAACCCAAAGTGTACAGCTAGGGAAATATCAGTAGATGTTAGTTCCCACTTGATTTTCAGCACAGGACCAGGCTCTTGACTGCTGTATGTCAAGGTGCCAAGGGCTGGTGTGTAGCAGTTCAGATAAAGGGAAGCCCACAACTTTCTGCAGAATAACATAGGGCTGTGACACTTGAAGAAAGGACACTAAAATAAATATTTGCACCAGTTCTTTCTAAGAACTTGCATGAAAGAGCCCACGGAGTAGTTCATGTGGGATTTAATATATTTAAGTTGAAGAAGAGCTATCTTGACCCTGCTGAGATACAATCCTGTGGTTCCTGGCAGCCCTAGGTCATTCCAACCAAGTGCTTAGGTCATTCAGCCATTCCTTGCTTTGTATTTATCATTCCACCAGTGCAATATTGTATAATGAAATGGAGTAGTTAAGATACTGTGCACAGCAGGTATCAGCCCATGTTTAAAGCCCTAAGTGAATGAACAGTAAAACCTTCTAGGAGAGTAAAACCCAGACAGTTTTCACTAAACCTATCTGCGGTGACTCAAAATGCGAACTTGAAACAAGTAATGCAGGCTGTGACACTGAACCATTTGAGATCATGTGCTGAGTTTTGCAGGCTTTAAAAACTCCATAGCAGTTTAGAAGACTGCCAGTCTAGGTAAGGGGTTTTGGGAATGGACTCATCTCCCTTCAGAGCACTGATTTCCAAATCTGCCCCTTCCCTCTGCATGGCCACAGAGAGCTGAGGCTGAGGACAGTTTCTGATGTTTTTGAGGATTGTCTTTCACCGTCTCTGCAACCTGTCTTACACAAAGCAAGGCCTTTCCTGCCTTCCCCTTCTCTTCCCGTTCATTCTTTGTTCGCTTTGGATTCATTCCTCCTCCTTTCCCAATTAACTTTAAAAAATACAGGACATTAAGGTTATTTGGGAGGTGTGGTGGTTTTCAGAGTTAAACAACACTGAAAAAAAGTACTTTCCCTTCTTTTAGTATTTTTAAAGAAGTAATAACTAACACGGCAGGATACAATTGTAATAATATGAACAACTCTGAGGTATCTGAAGCTTTATTCCTTTGCCTCCTGCCTCTCCTGATCACTATGAGTCATGCATGAGCTATTACTTTTACAGTACGTAATTTCTAGTATCCTTTGAGATCCAATCACTCCTCTGATAAAGTGATTTTCTGACTCTTTCAGCCATGCTTACATAGCTGTTTGTGTATGTGTGGATGTAATATATCTGTTTATTATAATTCTAATAATGAAAAGAAAATGAAATGCTATTATAAATCTCAGCATGGTAATCAGTTTGTTGTTATTGCTGGTCATGACAACCATTTTAAAATCTCTCTAATGGCACACCTTAAATTTTTCCAAGTTGGATGGGATTTAGCCATAATTTTAATGAAGATATGAGATGGTAGAAGAGGTAAACTAGGCCATAGTTCAACAAAGCACTTGAGTGTGTGAATAACTTCACTCATATAAGATTAGATGTTCAAGTTTTAAATGGAGAATTCCCACTTAGTCTTTAAAGCACGTATGTTTTTACACTGGGGATTGGGGCCTTTATGCTGCCTTACAAAATGTAAGACTTGTGGGATCTTTGTAAATAAGGTGATTGTAACTTATGTCAATGACAAATAAATTTATATCTAGGTAATCTTCAAACGATACAAAAGAAACTTTTATTTCAGCCTTGGGTGACATGGTCTTGTGTGAGGTGTCCCTGCCCATGGAAGTGGGATTGAAACTGGATGATCTGAAAGTCCTTTCCAATCCAAACCATTCTGATATTGTAACTGTGTGTCCATATCAAAGTGTCCTGGGTTCAGCAGCAGCAGCCATTTTTCTCTTTTTCGTAGTAGCTGGTGCAGCACTATGGTTTTGGTTTTCAGCTTGGGAACAGTGCTGATACCACCAGTGTTTATAGTTTTGGATTAGAATGTTTAGGCTGGCCAAGAGTTTCATGCTCTGCCATGGAGGAGGGGAAGCTGGGAGGAAGCAGAGAGAGGACACCTGACCCAAACTGACTAAAGAGGTATTCCGTACTACAGCACATCATGCCCAAGATGTAGAGACAGAGAGCAGAGACCCGGAAGGGTGGGGAGGTGTACTGCATAGTTGAGCTTGGTATCAGGTGATGGGGGGCACTGCTGGGTCGGACTGGGTGGAAATTAGTTGGTGAGCTGTTGTATTCTTTCCTTGTATTTGCCTTGTCATTATTATTGTTGGTGGTAGCAGTAGTGATTTATGTTATACCTTAGTTACTAAACTGTTCTTATCTCAACCTGTGGGAGTTGCATTCTTTCGATTCTCCTCCCTATTCCCCTGGGACTGGGGAAGAAAGAGAGGGGAGTGTGTGAGAGAGCGTGACTTTGAGAGCCTTAAACCACGACACAAAGCAAATTGAACAAAGCAGTACATAGTCAATGGATGACGGATAAGTAGTTGTCTGTAGCAAATACTTCCAAGAGAACCATCATAAAATTAGTTTGGTAACTTGAGCAGTATAAACAGTGAGAACAACTCCTCAATCAGTGGGCAAACAGGTTTTCTAATATTGACGAATACAAGCTGGGAAAAGTATTTAATTTTTTTCTAATTAGCCATTTTTTTCCCTACAAAATTGCCTCTTAATAATTTCTCTTCATGTCCAGTGCATAAAGGTATCTGTGTATATGAATTTGATTTATATGCCAATGATGTTTTATACATTGTCTTGTCTGCATCTCATTACTGTCATTAATAAGCACTCCAATACATCTCGTTACAAGGTTAATTGGGACAAATCTAAAATACGTCCCCTTTTATATTGTAAATATGATATCTCCTGGCAGCATATTCCTGGTGGATGGACACAAAAGTTACAGTGTCTTATTAAAGGTTTCTATCATGGTTGCATTCAGTGGCTACATTATGCTGTAAATATAGCTGTATGGAAAATTGGCTGCATATAACATAATCTAGATGAAACGTGTATTTTGTTAGGACTGGATGAAGTACAATTGTGTACAGCAATTCTGATTATTCTTTTTTTAGCATACTTGTGGGAGAGAGTTATTTATACTATATAGTCTAGTCCTTTTGCAAATGGCTATTTTCTGATTTTGAATTTCTATGTCTTAAAAAGTCCCTTCCTTCACAAGGCTCAGACATACCCTTAGTGGCCAACAAAAAGAAGAATTTTGCAAGTAAAAGGTGTTTTCCCTGGGCAACAGATAAGAGCCTTGGTGCTTTCATATCAAAATGTATCTCATGTCAACATCTGTCAGTCAACTAAGATAACACACTATAATGTGTACAGGGGTCACATATGTGGCTTTACAGGACCAAGGTTTAAATCTCTGGGAAAGTGGGACTTTCACTGAAATGTGCTCTCCTGTAGATGTGGCTTATGCTACCAGACACTCCTGTCACACAGAGAAGTACAGATAAAGTGTTTGCAACATGGTTGGAGAACAGGGGCTGTAGAAAAGAGGGATCTCTGGACATTGCATTTCTTTTCTTGGAGTGATTGTGGAATTTCTATGATGAACTTGAAAGGCCTGTGAAGCCTCCCAGGACTTGGTGGCTTTACCTGAAGTCTCAGCTTTGTAGCACACAGGCATGAGGACTATGTGCTGCTTCACAGAGCAGTATAGTTTGTATTTGCTTGCAACCTAAGAGATATGTTTTAAGATAGGATGCACTGGAATTTTACCTGGATAAACATAGGTCTGGTAGTGTACTGATCTCTTAACTGTTATTTTCCACATCCCATATTCACAAACCTGGCCTGGGAAATCTTTCAGGCAGATATGACTTCCCCCAAGCCATGAACTTCACCTGAGAAGCACAATTTCTGTCACAAGTTTTAAGACTTGAGTTTGTCCATAGATTGAGTGCAAAGAGTGAAAAGCTTCCGTAGCATCTATGTGTTGTGTTTGTGATGATCTTTACAGAAAGATTTATGTCATGTACTGGGGATGAAACTAATTCCTCTAAAAAGATCTGTGCCAAAACTAATACACAGACTAAGTCCCTCCAAAAGAGGGCTGTCCTGGCCTTTGTTTTTTTTTACAAAGTTGAATTTCAGTCTTTCTGTAACCCTCAGGAGATCACCCTGCAACAAATTATTGAGTATTAGAAGCACCAAATTGGAGACAGGAAACCCAAAGCAAAGGCTTTAGGCAATGTCCTGCAACTCAGTAGCTCCAGACATTCCTGCAAGGTGATGCCTGGATGTTGGAACACTGACTTTAGCTTATCTTAAATTCAATCAAAACTTTATTTACTCCACAATCTACCTGAAACAAATATAAATAAATCGACTCCCATAATGCTGCTGCTATGGGAGGCATAGAAATACTATTCATGCTCCCAGTTCAAGAAGGATACAACATTACAAAACAAAACACTGGATAAGAAAGTGAATGTGTATTACAGGAAATGGCAAATTCCAGCTACTCATTAGCACAGTAAACCCAGCCATTTTCCCCTGACATAGACTGTAAAGTTTCACATCCCCAAGCATCAGCTAAGTAGCTTAGCAAGGCTGCATAGCTTAGCCCCAATTTAATTGATATAGTATTGTTACTTCAAACAAGCCATATTAACAGCATGTTATCTCTCCTGTTGTGTTTGTTCCAGACCCTAGGCAACAATTAATTTTGTCACGCCAACAAATATTTCATTTGATTTCTAATGTACCATTGCCATAACAACTTGGATAAATATATCCTCATAAAATCCATAGATTAGGGGTTTTTAAAAGGCAGTTAATAAGAACTTGAAAAAAAAAATACCAGCCACAAAACAAAACCACAAAGTAAGCAGTAAAAATACCCACAATCCCACCAGCCTGTGTTCTGAGGCTGCTCAGTGGATTCATACATGTCAGGACTGGAAAGACACTAACATAGAAACCAATAAGTCAATGTCAGTGAATACTTCACTGTGTATGGTCTCAGCAACCAGTTAAGCAATGTAAAGCTGCATGGTGCAACCAAGAGTGAAGCTCATGAAGTATGGAAAGGGGTTCAACATGTCAAGACCTCTCTGGTACTGGTGTAGGTTGGACCTAAATACTGTGTTGTGCATTAGTTACATGGGCTGATGAGTAGATGACTAGCTAAGTAACTTTCTTAACTATGTTTGTCTAAAATGCCAAATGAAACTTAATATAATTCTTATAGGAAATATCATAGGCTTTTGTGTTAAGACCAGTCTGTAAGTAGCATTCTTTATTGCTAATTTAAGTAAACGTTTTAACAGAGTAAATTCTATCATTATCACTCTTGAAACCTCTCTATCTTGGCAAGAACAAAACAAATAATGAGTATCAGAGATCTCATCCTGTGGAAAGTATGTTTCAAACCAAACCCCTAAACATGTGCTTTTATCTCTTGAAATCATCCAGTGTATGCATGCATCTGTCAGCTCTGTCCGGCGGTTAGGCAATGCATAATGTATTGAGAATAGCTTCCTTGTTGTTTAAAGTTATACTTGCTCTGAAAGAGTCTGGAAAAATAAATTATGACTTTGCTAATGTCCTGTATGAGCATTGATGACACAACATCTGTATCAGCCACTTTACAAACACTTTTTAACTAATACCGCTGTGCGCTACAAAGTCATTTGTTCCAATTACTCTAAGAAAAAACGTTTTCTGTGCATTAAAAGTCCAGCATCAAGCACATATATTCAAAGTCTTATACCTGATTTTTCACAAACTAAATTCTCTGTTATAGATATTAACATAGATGTGGGTTTATCTCCCAAAAAAAAGGCTTTTTTTTTTTTTCCGAATGACTACAATTTCTGAAAGGTTCAATATAAGCACCAAGTAGCTGCTGTGACACACAAATATTTATGAAGAGCTTGGAAAAATTCTGCATAGTCCATGTGCCCCAAACATGCATACTGCTGTTCTTACTGAATTTTCAAGAACAAAATATTAGCGTGAAAAAAGCAAACCCCAAATTATTTTCCATTTATTTTAAAATCCCTTAAGATCAGACAAGACACATTGGTGGTCCCTGAAGAGGAAAGTCCCTTATTTCTAACTCTTCTTTCCTGCTGTGGAGCTCAGCTAGCACCACTAGCAGTTTTCCCAATCATCTCTGTAGAGGCCCAAGGCATACACTTGAGTTCAGCAATCTTCCATTGCTGCTCAAGAGCACTGCAGATACTCCTTAAATCTCAAGAAGTGTTGCAAGATTCCAGTCGAGTCTTCAGTAATAGACCTTTTAAATGCCTCCTGATTTGGAAGGGCAAGGCTGCATCCATATGTTCTTTCTGTTCTTCTGTACCCTGAACAGACTGGGAAGCAGAGCACAACCACCTCCAGAAGGTATATTAACACATTGAAGGATTCATTTTCTGGTTCTTCTGTACAGTTTCATTCACTGTATTTGGACAGTAGTTCTCTTCTTGTTTAGTGTATGCAGAGTAAGTCCAGGGTTTCTCCATGACTGGTTAGGGGAAAATATGGGAATATTCATTTTCCTGAGCAGCAGAGATATTGTTAGTACTTACCCAGTGAAAGCAGCAATCAAAGTGTCATCTAACTTCAAGGCTTTTCAGACACTAAAACGAGGAATCATCTCCATGAGAATAATTCATAAAGCTTCTACCATGTGTGAAGATAACAAAGCATATTTTAATAACCCTAACACACTGGCTGCAAAGCCCATAAGTCTTTCTTTTGTATAGTTATGAATTCCTTCCTAAATTCCTGTTACCCTAAAATATATCGGAAGACATGGAGATGACTTAGCAAGCATGGTTATGTCCTAGTACTTCTCGGTAACTGCTGTAAAATCAAAATATTCAAATGTGCTTCAAAAGCTGAAACAAAATTAAGAGGAAGTTAGATTTATCTCGGAGGCATCCACTTCTAAAAGCTGAAGTGTTTGAAGTCCAAAGGGTTTCCAGTGAATATGAACCAAGGAGCTCAGACACATTTTCCAAATGCCTGAGTCCCAGGCAGATGCAACATCTTTCATGTGGACAAAAGATGCTTCTCTCATCAAAGTGAAACTTTGAAATGAATTATTGGCTGTTTAGAATTTAGATTCTCCTTGTTTGCTTACTGGTAGCCAGTGTCACAGTCACTTCTGTGTTTTGTATAGTAGCTTTAAGGCATTTTAGTCTTTCTCCAGGCAACTGAAGGTTACTTCATCATGAAGAGCTGTGGAACAGCTCACTGTGATACTGTGGGCTCTATTTCATTCTTGTGTCTTGCAGTAAGATCACCCACTCTTCAGTGGCGCAGGAGAAGTCTGTGGGCTAAAGCACATACGAACTTTCCAGTAAAATGGTAAAGCCTGGGGCTTTACCAAGTCTTGCTCTTGGAAGGGAGCAGCATGCTTTCTGTCTGAGGTGAGGTAGTATTTACTTTCCCTTTGTCACCAGATAGCATCTCATTCCGCCTCTAGGTTGCTACCCAAACAAAAACAAGTCTTGAATGCCTAATCAGTGCTGGAGTTTTGATCTTTTTCTTAGCCATAAGTACCACCAGGCAATTATCAAGGGGAAAAAAGGAAAGGAAAAAACATGTTTGCTCTGTCTGTTTTTAAATATAAGTAATTGGCATTTTCCCTTCTGCTAACATAAGTTCCAGGTAAGCACAGCTCAAAATTGACCTCATCAGACAAGCCACCAGGGAGGAGAGGATTGAAAAAAAAAAGGAAGGGCCATGGAGCTGTGATTTGTACCTGTGAACCAGGAGAAAGCAGAGCTCAGCGCCCTGCCTGCCCTGGTGTGCATTGGGAATGTCTCAGCCCTGTTGCATCTCAAACCCTTCCTCTGTTCTGACTGGCCTGGTGAGAGTGGATGGGCCACGCTGCAGCTAAGGGACCAGGTACATATCCTGACTGTGTGCCACCAGGCAAAACAACCCTCAGCAGCTTATTATGCCAAGGTAGCACTGCATTCCTCCCCCCGGTACCTTGCTGGGCTCCTTCTACTGCACTCAGTTTCTGAGCAATCCTTGCATCTACTATTGCCTCCATAAAGCAAGCTGGGAGGAAGAAAACTTTACTGCTGTTCTGCAGGCTGCCAAACTCTAGGATGGCTGCATGCTTTGGTGGCAGACGCTTGGTGCTCTACCTGAGTCCCCAAAAGCACTGAACTTAGTGGGAAAGGTGAAAATACCCCTGAGGATGTGGGATCTAGGAAGAGAGACAGGAGTTTGCTGGCAAATCTTTAGAAAACAAGTTCCTTAGAAAGCTGGAGAGTGGGAGAGTAGAAAACAAAAGCAACGCAAGCTCTTTCTGCTGTAGATTTCCATTTCAGTCCCACTGTGGCAGAGAAGTCTGGATCATGGTCCCACTACCTCACCCTTACTCAAAGTGGAGGGATTTGTTGAATGTACTTAAAATTGACAGAGCAGAATTTTGCTGTTAGGATGAGTGTGTCCTTTTGAAGCCAAAGGTCACCACATGTGCTGCAGAGCAGGTGAGAAGAGATTTTATCCAATCAGATAAATTCCATATTTTCTTTAGGAAGCAGAAGTAGGTTTGTTTTGCTCTAGAAAAAAGAAAACTTCATCACTGAAGTTTCTGCTAAATTCTTCAAACTGACTTTATTTAGATACTGGGAGACTGACCCTGGTCCTCCCAGTTTCCAATGCAAATTGGAAGCAGCTCCTAAGCTGTTGTTGCGCTGGTGGAAGTGGGAAACAGCCAGACTGCTGCGCAAGTAGGAGGTTTTTCTTGTCATTCTCAAATGTACACTTCTGTTACTGAGGTTTCTTATCAGAAAAAGCACAACAGAATTAGAGTGTATGAAAACGAGAGCTCCTACCAGATGTCAAAGTCACTGCTGATAGCATGAGTTCAGTAGCAAAGCCAAGATATTATAGTTAGTTTATCTCCTCGTTGCATTGTAACCATCCCTTCTGAAACACAAAGATCAAAAGGCTTGAGTAAGACAGTCTCTGCTAGCAGTCACTGTGTAAAACATGGGGTGGGTTTATATTTAAAGGAAATACGTGCATCAAGAAGTGCAGGAGAGGTGCTGCAGCTCACCCAGGGGGAATTGGAGATAATGCTATTGTCTGTTGGTCTTCCTAAACACAAGTTCATTTATCTGGGGATTGTTCTCTTCTCCTTTGGTGAGGCCAAATGAATGTTTTGTACCTAGCTGCATCATAAAGCAGTTTCTCCTTTGAGCATTTTGAAACCAGGGTTGGTTGGTTTTTTTAAATCCTCTTGGAAAAGCAGCCCTCATCCAAAGGCTGGGTTGGAGGGAGCTGTGCTGTTTGCCTTTGATGCACGGCCAAAGGTGGAAAAACTGCTACATTTGAGGTAATCCGTGAGTTGCATCCAGTAATGGGCTCGAGTACTTACATGCAATGGAAGCAGGAGTTTAAAGCATTATAACTGAAAATCCTACTCACCTTCTGCCTAATGCAAGAGGCAGAGAAAGCTGGTGGCTGTGAACAGCAAGTTTTGCCTCTGCAGATGCCAAGAGCTGACCCAACTTTGATGGTGCTAATCATTTCCATGTGTGCTCCCAGGATGAATGCCAGGATGGTGGGGCAGGCACTGTCAATGGCACAGTTAGAAAAATCTCTCCTTGCTAGGTAGTTTGGAATTGCAATTGATTTATTATCATAGCTGTAAGTATTTGTTTGCAAATGATTTTCTCGAGTCAGGAGAGCTGAGCAGTGAGTCATGCCCCAAGCTGGCATCAGCAAAACCTTTCTCTGCTAATGAGTTACACCCAGGAAACGTCTCCTTTGCCTGGAGGAACTGCACCCCAATCATCCTCCCTCAAGCTCATCAGATCCTCGGTATGGTGGCTGGCAAGTGTTGAGGGAGGTGTGAAAGGTCACCCCTGAGCAGTGTTGGGATGTACATCCCCTCCTCAACATGCAGGAGAGAGCAGGGATGTGCAGGGGGGCAGCATTAGTGTCTCTTCACCTTGTCTCACATTTTTAGGGAACAAACACAGTTCTTCAGGAGGAACGGGTGTACCTCTGTGTGAAGGTCTGTGGGGTGAATGCTGCTGGGTCCGCAGGTGAGATACTTGGCCTGTGTCCCTGGAGCAGTTCTGGGGAGTGGCAGTGATGAGCAGTGGCTCCTGCTGTGGTCCCCTCATTGAAGGCTCATTCTGTTGTTATGTGCATATGAACAATGAAAAGTGTCACTGGTTCTTTGCTTCCTTTCTCTGCTCATGTTGCAGGCTGGCTCATGATGCTCTTAAAACACAGTAAAGTTCAAAATGCTCTTTAAAAAGCACTTTTTGAGGAGACAAACATGCTTTCCCGTGAATGACTCAATGTGCATATGTAGCAGATACGTTTATATCAGGGGCATCTTTTCACCACCCGATGAATTACAATATCAAGATATGTGACATTATCTTTTAACACATTTTTTTGTGTGCACTAATACTTTATCAGACATTATACTAGAAAAAGAAATGTTCCTTTTTTGAGGCTGGTAACATAAAGCTTTATACATGTGTTCATCTTGAGTGTTGCTTAAGAATAGTCAAACAATGGAGGCATTTGAAGAATATTAACACAAAATGAGCTCAGCCATTGATTTTGTTTCATTTAGTACTTTAAAATAGTTGCATGATTTCTTCCACCTGCCCTATATTTAATGATCATGAAACAAGTTTTCGAGTGGCTTGATTTGAATCCTGATAAAAATACACTCAGAATGCCATTCTGCAACAGTTGTGTTATTTTCCCTAACTGATCAAGCTGGGTTTGAGGAGGGTGGGTTCCTAATGTTAACTGAAACAGCACTTCTGCTACATCAGTGAGCAACATCCCACACTTGTCACTCAGAGAAGCAGCCTGGAAAATGCAGGATATTTTCTCTTACATCAGTTTTAGCAACCCCCACTCACAAGTGGAAGTTGCCGACAGGCAGTGTTTGGGGACTCATGGTCTAAGTGGGTACTACAGTATGAAAATGTAGATTTATTGTGCTTAATTGTGAAAACAATAATTAGCATTAGAGTTATGCAAGTATCTGCAAGGTTAGGTAATGCTTGTACTGACATTTTTATAAAACACTTTAGAAGCTTATTCTGTAAGTACTGATAACGGGGTCTGTGTGTCTGAATTAGGTGTATGGGTTAATACTGTTATCGCAAAGTACTTGTGAAAATCTGTAGTAAATGTACTGAACTGAATATGGTCAAGCAATATTGCTAATAGCATTTAAATTTATGTGGTAAATTTACTCACATGATGTTAAAAATACATGCAGTATGTAATTAGAGAAGAAAATCCTTCACTTCACATGAATTTTATTTCATACAGCAAGGACAGTAATTCCTCCTGTGAAGTTTATGTTGGTTGAAAGCATAAATTTTGCTGATATATATACAGGTTTCTGTTCCCAGTGGTGAACACTGTTACATTTAGAAAATTGACAAAATCAATGGTAATAAACCAAAGATCAATTTAAATTTCACATTTAGCGACTTGTTTTAGAGTCTCTCTGAAATTTACAATCACTAACATGTTTTATGTTTAGAAGAAATAGATGAATACAGATGCTGTCCATTTGTAGCAATTGTTTCCTACATTTGTGAGCTCAGAGTATGTGTGTATATAAATACAGATATAAAATTGCATCCCTGATATAGTATACCCAGCACTGTTGTTCTGCCATACAATTCTCTGCTCTCTGTATGTTGTGTGCTTATCTGTTCAAGATATTAGAGAATGGTTACTAATAAGTGTTATAAAAGTAATGAATAGTAGCAGTTTTAAATGCTTAAGCTTTCTAAGTTGCTAATTTACTATCCCATTCCACAATAGCTGTCACTATAAAATCAGGTCACTATAGAGGTAAGAACCTATTAATATAGTGCCTATGTCATATCCCAACATCTCCAAAAGGATCATGCTCTCTGTATAAAGAGGTTTACATATTCCTTATAATACATGTGTGATAAATTAGGCACTCTTTTCTAGGCCCCTTTAAATGGAAGAAATTGAAAACACAATAATCATATAATTAATTACAGTCTTAATCTTGTAGAAAAATTACACCTTTTTCGATTAGTGTGAAATATAAGTGTCAAATCAGCAATAAAATCCTGATCAATAAAACAATAATAACTATGTTGTTAAAAGCAGACCTAGAAAGGTGTTCATGGCAACATATTTTAGAGGTTAGAAACCCTTTTAAAATAAACGGATTTCATCTTTACACTGTGTCATCTAAATCATTACAATGTTTGTGTATACAATTATCATCAGACGATAAATTGCAGCTATTGAATGGATTAAGTTTGAACTTTCTGACCTCATAAATCTGAGTTTGTCATAGCTTTAGCAAATGCTTGTGTAACAATCAGTTGATTACATGGCAGAGCAGATGTATGCGTGTTAACTGGAAAATATGAAAGGACCAGGGTAATTCAAAGTTCACTGGAAGAAGTTTATAAATGTCTGACAATATCATGCTAACACATTCTCTATATGCTGTTCTACTTATACATTGCTAATAATTTCTATTTAATTTTCCCTCCTACTTTAATGAGAGATTTACATTTCATAGAAAAAAAGATAAAACTAAAAACTGAAATCTTTAATTGTTTGACAGAGAATTTAATGGAACTCAGGGAGAGAAATATTTTGGTAGGATCTAGTAAGCCATGTTCTCAAGAAACCATTAAGACTAAACAAAATGGCAACCAGCAGTAAATAACATCTTTGAAAGAAAAGAAGAAACGCATTCTTGAAGTGGAAAGATGACATGAAAAAACCTGAGCCATCTGAGGAATGATGAGCTATAGATTTCTGTAGTATTATTTTAATGTAAGAAGCAGATTCCACAGACAGGGATTACTGATCTGTGTGACGCTATTCATCTGAAGTAAGTGTGGAGAGAAAATATGTGAAGACCAGGACTGTTTCTCCAATTTTTTTCCCTTTATGTTGGGAAGGCCAATCTTTTTTCAGTAGGTACTGACAACCAAGAAAAAGGAATTGATAACAGTAATTAATATTGCACACCAGACTTTGTGATTATGGGTAACCATTTCATTGCTGGATCAATTTTCCAAGGAACTTTGTATGTTTGTGCACGAAATTTCCCTATGCACACATCAGCTATATCTCTGCCTCTGTCTTCTCGTAAGAAAAGAAAGAACCAGATCTTTGCATGCTTGTTACATGTAAAATCAAGCTCTAGTTATTGGGCTGGATCAAACATTTTGTAGGCTGATAACCATTTGTGAAATCAGTTCAAAGATTAGGGTAACATCTGGTTGACTGTCAGAATCCCATTGGTGCTAAAGACAGCTTGGACTGATTTGAGCCAAAATCTTCAGCTGCAGCAAAGCAACTAGACATGTATATGCATCTGGGTCAAAATTGATAAGCTTTTATTTGACCATTTTAATATCATGTCCTATTTGATATACAAAAATATTTATTTATTAAATCATATATAGTTTTTCTGAGGCTCAATTTAGTTTATATTGATTTTAACATTTTTTAAGAATCTTGTGTTAAAATCAAATCTTCCTATGGTAAAATACTTAGTTAAATCCAAAGAAATCTCTCCTCATGTTTTCATTTAACCATTAAATTATTTACTTTTGGCTCTCACATGAAATTTCCTTTCCCCCCGCCTTAATTTCTTAGCTGACTAATGTAATGTAAAAAAACATCAGCTCTTTGAATAAGAAGAGACATGTTCACAGCGTGCACACCCACCAAAAGGTATGCATAGTGTAAGCGCATTCTGTGCTATCCACGTCTCTTCCTATTTTTGTTCAGAATGCCTTTGGAAAAAAGGTTTTCCTCTTTGTGAGAAACACCATGCTTAACAAGTGTCACTTGAAATTACTATTTTTGTATGCTCCTGTGAGAAATATTTGCAAGTAGCTCAGTCGTGCTGCTCTTTTTGAACAGGTCTGCTATGCCCAGGCTTCAGAACGAGGACTTGAAGGTTGGTTGAGGGTATAGCCTTTATGTCATAAAGTGCCTTTTATTGTGGAAACCTTCAAAATCTCGCCAGGTTATACTCTGACAGAAACTGCGGTTTGCACTTGAACGACAAAGACTTTGATATTTAGCAGCTCCAATTTCCATATGTTCTGTCATTGAGGAGTGAAGTCAAGCCTCTCGGCAGAGCAGGAGGTGCAGCTGCCCCCTCGCCGAGCCCCTGAATGCTCCCTTTCTCTTAGCAGTTTCCCCCCACCAACAGCACCGGGGAACGGTACCCGAGTAAATCAGAATATATTCCTATAGCTGTTCCTAAGCTTATTTATTCTTGAAATCACAGCAATAATTAGATAATGAGAATGAAATGTTAATAATAACAGTATTGATATTTAAGTTTTACTGGAGCAATTTCCCTTTGTTATTTAAGGTAGGCACCTTGGGTTACAGTGTTCCTGCATGGCTATCTCTCTTCAAAATTTATCTGCCTTGAAACAGTGAAGGCACATTCTCAGTTTGAAGCAGATCCTTAGGATGTAAATTGCCATTATTCCAAGGAAGTCAGTTAAGTGATAATTTTCACCACTGGAGGATACTGCTCTTAAATAACACTATGCTAAGTGTAGCAGGAACCACTCTATATGAGAAATCTCCTTGCCGTTAGTCTAGGTGTCTGTGTGAAGTCCTCGTAAAAGTATATGGGATTGGTTTGCTTGTTTGCTTGATTTTTCTTTCACCTTCAGCAGTGTGGCTGTGGAAGGGGTTAATTTGGAAGGCATTACAAAGTCATTTGTCTAGCTGCTGAAGTGGAAGTCTGCCTGAATTTGTACCATGCCTTCACATTCAAAAATAAATAATAAACTGTCATAGAGACAATGTTGCAGTATCACTGGAGTTGCCAGTGAACAATAGTCTATATCATAAGAAAAAATATACATATTTTGCCACAAGCCTTTGATCAGTAGACACTCCACACAGAATGAGCATAGCAACTACATTATCTTTCACCCTGAGGTTAAGGTCATTGTCAAGGATTTGAGGACAAGCTTGTATTGCAGCTGCCTACATTTAGAGCTGTCAAAGCTTAGAAAAACCTGCCTGATGGACGCTTTCTTGTTTTGTACTAATTTTTTTTAAAGCCCTGCAATCCTATGGGAGATTTAATTAAGACCAGTGAAGAAATCTTTAAGAAAAGAATAGCACCTTTAAGTACCTGTAGTTGTTTTTCATTCGGATCCTGTGAACTCCTACAACCAAATTTAGTGTAAGAGAAAACAAATGGCTAATGAACAGTACCTACTCTCCAGACTAGCTCTCCATTCTTTGCAGATGCAGTGTCTGAAAGGCAAGACTCACTAAACTTCCAGCTTTGGAGGGGCTTGTTTCACGGATATTCAGATCTCAACAAAACAGCTTGCTGAAGCCCTTAACTGTGTTACAATTGGCCTCTTAATGAACAGATGAACTTTTCTTTTCGCCGTTTCAAGTCTGTTATCCAAGACTAAAGGGTAGCATAGCTATTTCATTTCTGACCTGCCTAACATATAATTAGAAGGGTCCTAAAGGTACTTATAATTGAATTATGGGTTGTTTCATGAGCATTCTTGCTAGTAGGTAGAGATGTAAAAAGCAAAGCTCATCTGGAATGCATGCAGAGAAAGTGAATGATTTAGTAGGTCTGTATATTGCCTGAAATATTAGATTATAAGTCAAAAATCTACAGGTTCAAATTTATTTTTATTACGAAAATTATCCTAAGTCTATAGCACCAATTTCTGTGACAGTATAACTGGGTACAGCTCAATTGATTTTAGTGAAGCTTTACTCATTTATACCTAACTCAGGTTAGAGAGGGGTCCAGTGAATTAGTCACAGTCACATATCTATCAGACAGGAAACATTCAGCTAATCTCTTGGAGCCCTGTAATTGGCTAACATAAAACATTACTGGATGATTAAAATTACAGTTGACTTTCAGATTTGTTGTCAAATAGATTTGAAATGTAGGGAAATAACTTAAAGGGTCCAATTTTGAGCTCTTCATTGTTTATGGATTGATTGTCAGATGCAGAGTCCTTGTAGGCTAGCAGCTCACAATTGCTCTCAGCAATATATGTCCTTCACCTCCTGTGGAAACTGCTGCTCTCAGTGCATGCAAGGGATTATTTAGCTAAATGTCAGCTTGGAAAATACAGGAGTATTACTAAAGGGGAAGGACAACACCTTTCAGACATGACCAGTGTTGGCCTCTGCATCGTTGTGGTTTTGGTTTTGATGGAGGTTCCAGTTTCTCTCTTTCAAAATGCTGCAAAGCCAAAGTATTTTACTAATCTGTACTTTGACTATAGGTAACTAAATAATAGGCTGTTTCATCCTGTCAAGGATGCTTTTGGAGCTGGAGCCATTACTATTCAGACATCAAGAATACTTACCAGATAGCTTTGGCTTTCTTAAGGCAAGACAAAACCTCTGCACTTTTATCAAAATATAAGCTTGCCTAATCTGGTCTAACTCACTTTTAGTATATATGCTATTTTGCCCAAAAGATGAACTAGGAAAAAGACTGAACAAAACACAGAAATTGGACTGTTCCCTGTTCTGTGGCAGTCTCTGCAGAAATGTGGAGAAGAAAGGAGAGGAGGGTTGAGAAGTAAAAACATAGATCTTTTCCACTGCAGAAGACGCAAAACGGTCTCAGGCCTCAGTGTGCCGTGTGGTGGAATAAGGATCACCTACCCCAGACAGCATTACCTATGGACTTGGAGCCATCACGGTGAATATCTGCAGTCTCTCATTTACAAACAGACAAGTCTTAAATTTAGAATGGCATATTTCATTAATTTGTAAATGATAACAAGGCAGAGCTTTTATAACGTGTATTAAAACATTTGAAAAGGGGAAGAAATGTATTTTAATGAAGCTGATGATCCTTTCAGCTACCTTAAAATACAGTTGCAGGGGAAGAGCTAGACAATATTGGTTTTATTATACCTATGGTACATTGTTCGCAGAAAGCTTTGTCTTATATTTTTAAACTAAGAACGTATTGATAAACGTGGAACTCCTAGTTTACTGTACTTCAAACAAAGAGTATTTTAGTTATATCTAACATCTTCAAGCATAATGACCTGTGTATGTTTACCAAGGATCTTCAAATAGTTTCTGATCTGATTCCTAACAAAGCACTGAATAATATCAATACATGCACTATGTTACGCTCCAGCAGAATTAGATTAATAAATTACATAAGCAATGCAAATAGAATCTGATACCCTTTTCTGACATCAGAAAACATAAATCTGTTTGAATTGTTCTGTTCTTGAGATCTCATTTGCTGAACAGTCTTCTTGTTGACATTGACAGTTCCTCTCTCTTTGATATAATCAATATTTCAAATATGAAACAAATGCAGACTGGGAGTTTTAGACATTTATAACTTTATCATCAGTTTTTTGGTAATGATTGGGTGTTAGTCATTTCAGTTTGAAGGCTCTTTGACTGGTAAAAGTATAAAGTTAGGTAACCTAAACCTGAATATCAGTATAGGTGTCAAGTGCTGTAAAGGTTTACTTTAAGGTTAAAAAGTCCTCTATTGCTTAAAGATTTTAGTAACAAATTGCATCTGACTCATGTCTGTATGGTTCCTGACTGCAAAAGATAGGTAGCAGGCTCTGGGGATGACAAGCATTCGTTCACCAAGTGGCTACCTGTTAACACGATTTGAAGTGTTCACGTTTGCTCTTGAAATTCTTGCCATTCAGACAGACCACCATGGTGCTGCCTCAAGCATGAGGGGATTTTTAATTTGTAGCATAATGTCTCTATACATTTTGTGAGTGATTTTCAATCTTATTCTTTGAAATTTTTTTCTTTGTGCAGAGGAAGTCACCATGCAAGAGATTTCTTTCCTCTTCTCTTCTTCCCTAACTGGTCCCTAATCTCATTAATGTTATGTAAGAATAAAAATTATATTCACCCCTCTCTAATGTATATATTACACTCACAACCCAGGATCAAGTCTTCAGTAGTGTTTTCCCTAAACTATGTGAAAGATAATGTAAAAAGCACCAATGCAAAGCAGAAAAAGAGGAATACGAAATAGTAGAAGAGTAGAAAAGGTCTTGCTCCATTTCAACATCAAGAGCACTTAACAGTGTAATGCATCCTGTTCTGGGATCCATACTTCAAAGATGGTGGGGAATACTCATAATATTCCAAGCAGAGACATGAGAATTGATGCACCTTTATTTGTGCTGCGGTTTTGGCCACACATGTATGTCTACAGGGCTTTCACGCTAGAAGCAGTCTTTATCAGCGCATCAGAAAGCAGATGCACAAGCTTAATTCTCTTTGACACATAAAAATGTCTGATATCTCTTTTTTTTTTTCTTTTTTTTTTATTTTAACCTATGAGTGGTAACTCCGGTGGAGGGACGCTGGTTTTCAGCCATTAATTTTCAGTACATGTTTGATTTGGTTTTAGTTTAATCCAGTGTACTGTTACTTGAATGTTATATATGGCTGACTGTGAACATGTGTGCAAGAGGTGATGTTTCTGTAAGGTGCAAGAGGATACCTTATTGAGTGTGCATACAACAAGAGTTTGGAAGATGTTGTTGAGGAATTGATCATCAAGGGATGATTTATCACAGCTGCATGCACAAAGTGACATATTTTTTATCTGGGGAAGAAATTTGCAAGACCATAAGGTGCCTTTCAGGTGCATCATATTGGACACCCTTAATGACAAGTTTTGAATATCTTGGCTTTGATATTTGCAGTGACCTAAGCTGATGCCAGTATCATTTCACTGACTCCAGCAGCCATACAAAGCAATGAAGTTGCTTCATTCATTTTACTGCTACTTTTAATTTCTATGTAAGCTCTTTTCAGGCTTGTAGACACTGGGCATGCCATTCAGCCAGGCTGCATAGATTCACTGATTCTTAATTAAGCTGATAGACTTCCAGTAGTTTTTTCAGTCTCTCTAATATTAGTTTACTGTTACAGTTAGTCCAGTAAGCAAACTGCATTTCCCCCTTTCTAAGAGGGAATATTTACTGTTCTGTGTTCTTTTCTGTGCTCCTATCTCTAGCTCACATTTCTCTCTGCTTATTGTTTCTTTATTTAAGAAATTACTATCCTTTCCGTTTTCCACACACTGCCTTTCTCCTTATTATTTCTTTCTGGCTCAGTGCATTTACCTGCCAGCTGCTTCCCTTTGAATTTTTTTGAGCTTCCTTTGTATTCTTTCTCCACCCATCTACCAGTATAATAATATATCCTGTTGAAACAAATGCGTCTGATCCTATGCACAGTAGTTAATCCATGCATTTCTTTAAGGTTTTTTTCATGTACAATTTGTTCTGCAGATACCACTGTAAAATCATATTTTAAGTTGTTAAAATCTCTGATAGTTATTAATAAAATCAGTTAAACAAGTATATTTTACAAATCAAAGCCTGTACATAGAAGGAGATTGTAAAGACTATCATTGCGTCTTATTTGAGGTTCACAGAAAGTTTTCAGCCATCTCAAAGAAAGCATCAGTATTCATTTTCAATGCTGAGCCTTATGAATCCTTATGTTTATAACACTCCTCAACTGGAATAAATCTTCCAGCTGATTATCACAGCATTTGGCACAGTGCCACAAGCAGTTCTGGGAACAGTATTCAATCAATGTGTAAACTAGTGAAATGCCAGGAACTTTTGAAAGACCATGAAGGATGATTAGTTAGTAAAGAATAAACAATGTTTGAATGTTGAGTATAGCTACTAGCTAACACAGGGCTGAGAAGAATTTTCCACGATTTAAAATGAATATGTAACTTATACTTTAGGCAGGTATTTATATTTTGTTATCTCCAACATTTATTTAATTGAAGCCAGGTATAGAGGGTGGAAAACTTTAAAAGAAATAAACACTTTGATTAAACTGTTACATGTTTGTATTATGAAGCATTAACTCACCCTTTTTT
This sequence comes from Forpus xanthops, assembly GCA_032466535.1. Classification (NCBI taxonomy): domain Eukaryota; kingdom Metazoa; phylum Chordata; class Aves; order Psittaciformes; family Psittacidae; genus Forpus; species Forpus xanthops. Next base: position 13,412 of record JASSUY010037615.1, on the reverse strand, counting down.
ATACTTAATAGAAAACTAATGGAATATAAAATAAAATTAACAAAATCAAAGAAAAATACTAAAATATTAATTAAAAAATCCTTTTTAGTCTTACTGGAATAGTCATGCCTTAAGTTGTTGCCATTTATACTAAGTTTTGATACTTGATTGTATCCTTTTAATGAGAATGCATTCCTTCTAAGTTAATGTCTTGTACTATTGGGGAAAAATTGTTCTTTCTATGTATGCTTGAAAGAATCTAGTTTTCAAACAGTAATAGACTTCTGCATTTCGTTTGGAATTCAGTGCTCCTCTGAAGTGCTCACTTAAATCCTAAATACCAAAATAATCCCCGAGTCTCAGAGGACAGAGTTAGTCCTATATGCTTATATGCTTAAGTTCTGATTTCCATAGCTTCCGGCTTACATACAGTGATGTCTTTCATTTAGGCTTGCCCATTCCAGTGTTGATGGGATCCATGGGGGTTAATTAAGGGTAGTTCCACAACCTTTAGGAGATCTTAAATTTTCCCTTAAATCTAATAACCAGTCCTGTATGCAGAGCTCAACAGCTGAGATACATAACTCTGTCTTGTAGAGGAGCATTTCTGCATATAAGCTATTTTTCAAATGGTGCACCAAACTTTGGCTCCTTGTTTACTAGCCAGGCACACCAAGAGCTAGGTGGAAAATCGAAGCCCAAAGTGTTTTTAAATTATTTGAAAGAACTACATCAAGTAGGCAAAGTATGTGCTGACAGCCTCTCAGACACGCTGTGGTAGCACAGAGTCAGTCTGTTGCCGCATCCTGCCTACTGTTTGGTGCATAAAAATAATATCTGCCTTGCTTGCGTGTGACAAGAAGGTGTCAGGATATTCTCCTGGTGAGGCTGGAGACCAGGGATGCCTATATGCTTCATGCTATATCATTATGTTTATTGATGACTGTAAATATAATACATCTGAACTTTGCCATGCTACAGGAAAAAATATGTAGGCTTGCATTCCTCTCACAATAGCATTTAGTTCTTTAAGTCCAAAAACTGCACGGGGTCATGCACTGGGTTTATTAGATCTCACAGTTTTATACTTCTATACTCAAAAGTTCAGGTCAGCTGTGTGGCTTTTCCCATGATCTCATTATGTGTGTCAGCAATAGACATGCATACAAAAGCAAAATCTTTGAAAAATATTTGGATAATAGAAGAGTTCAAGTTTTCTATTCTCAGACAGAATTTGCAGTCATCTTTTGAGCAGTGCTTTACAGTAGTTACACTATATTCCAAGTGGGAAGAAATACATGTTTTCTGAGGACAAGAGCAATATTGTGACAGAAAACATAATAAAACATTGAATTGGCAAGGTACAACAAAATAGGGGTAAAAAGAGGACTGTTCAGTCTAGTTTGAAATCTCTAATTTAATATTCAGTTGTGTAGAGATATTACAAAAATAAGAAACTAACTTAAATTACAAGTGTGCAGTGTACACAAAACTGATGCCCTGCAACAAATTAGATGTTTTACTACGTATATCCTCTTAGAAATATCTGCCTTTATTATTTATACACAGAAGTGCTGCATTTCACTTTTTTTTTCAGACTAAGTCCTTGTGCATTTAGGATTTGTACTGTAATACATTATTGAGATATTACAATGAGATGAGAGCGAAGAACAAAAAAGCAATGGGGGGGTAGCAGGGGTGTTTGTGTATAAGAGGCAAAGAGGGAGATTTGACAGTAGGCAAAACAGAAACAGCAACAACAATGGTATTTCAAGATGCTTTAGTGTATAGTTTTAATAGTAGATTTTCTTTTGAATGGATTTGACATTTTTGTCTATGAGGAAGGTTTAAAGTGGTATCTTTGTTGAGTAGTTACTGTATATCTAATTCTTGGAGGTTTTTTCTCCTCATGATGTGGAAATGGTTCCAATCCCTTTTAATATTCATTTAATGCCAGTGCAATATATATTGCCACCTTACTTACTGCATTAGTAAAAAATGTGCTTATGTGCTATGATTCTCTTATGATAGAAACATAAAATCTCAGAAGGATCAAAGTCCACCAACATTCACCCTCCTGCAACAGCAGGAAATTGATCATGCGAGAGATGCTCACTTAACGCTAGCATATTATTATTATTTATTATAGCACTAACAGTGTGCTAGGTGCATTAGACGCCAGTATGAAGATGAGGTCCTTGTCGCGGAGTGGCTTCAATCTCCGGGGTGATCTTGCAAACACTTAACTATACGACTAACTATATACGCATGAAATCTTTCAAGCTCACATATATAAGTGATTTTCTTTCTTATGTATGAGACATTCCTGAAGGGTCCACAGCACTAATTAAACTGAATATTTCTTCCCTGCATCAGGGTGTGCATACCTAAAGGGGAAAGGATCAAACTCGTCCAGTGCCTTATGATTTATGGAAGTTTTAGTAAAAAAAAATTGCCACCCCTTTTCAAAATGTGCATCTTATTTCCCTATGCTGTATTTCCCACTTAATATTTTACAGCCAGTAAAATCTATATTTTATTATGCAGTTTTATTAAAACAAAGGTCTTACTGACCACAGTGAAATTCCCAAAAGGCACTGCCATTGGACCATAGTCTACAGAGGCAGTTATGTAAACCAGCTCAGAATAAGGACATATATTGTACTCTGACATGTATATGTTAGGGTCATTCAAATGGCAAATTCTGGTCTAAATCCAACCTAAAATAAGTTTTGCCCAGACCTCCCGAAGACCTCACTCTTTTAACCCTTCTGTGTTTGTTCCAATGTGTATCAAGAACTTTCAGAGCATCACTAGCATGATGTAATGCTGAGGCCTACCAGAGCAGGAGCTAGCATCTTGTTATCTGCAGTAAATTTATCAGAAAATATCAGCACATAACTTCTCAGTAAAATTATTCAGCAGATTTCAATGCAAGCGTGGCAGTTCTGCTAATTTTCACTGCCTAAAAGCGTATGGTTTTGTTGCATGTTGTTGGATGTCATAAAAGCTTTCATTTGTGAAACATCTTTTTTCAGAAGTCCCAAAGATGCTAGCAAATTTGAATAACTTAAATCTCTCAGTTTTGGATATATGAAGCTTAGAGGTTGCCAATCCATTTTCAGATGCTGTTGAGAGAGGGATGTAAATCAAATCTTCCTTGTTAGTTTTTGGTTTAGCTTTGGATATATCTCTCACTAGTTTTCTACCTAGTTTTCTTGCTAGTTCTCCCACCGATGCAGTGGGACTGATGGAACAGGTTGGCTTTCTTGACTCCCACAGTTTTCTCATCCGTCTACTGGTATGTTTCTCACATGTTTGACCCAGGCTTTTTATCCTGAATCCTGGCTGTGGACATCAAGGCTTTGAAATGGACTTCCCATATGCACAATCAAAACCCAAGTTATGCTTCCTGTATTTAAAATAAAAAAAAAAAAAGGAAAACACAACAAACTAACAACATGCAAAATATATTGATAATGAGAACAAGTTTATAATTACTAAATGCAAAAGGAGATATCAAAGCTGTATTCTTCAAACAGGATATTATTTTGTAATTAAAAAGAACTTCAAAAGAAAAATGCTAAAGACATGATCATTATAATGTGCATTAAGGACAGCTGAAACACCATTTGAGTAAAATCATGTTTGGTAGCAGAGAAGAGAACTTAGAGGGAAGGAGAAATTAAAACTATTCAGTGTTAAGAGAAGCAGGTCCAATTATATGTGGAGAATTGTTTTCTTAATATCAACATCATAAAATTCTTCTGTGTTATTTATTTTACAAGTCTTAATTGATAAATATTAGGTGACTGATTCTTGCAAAAGAAAAAGTGCTTGGTGGAACATATTCTGAGCTGGTTTGGTTCATACTTATCATAAAAATGGAAACTACTGGAGCATAAAGAATTCACAAAAAAGAAGCATTACTGTGGATTTAGTACAGTTGGTATTTGATACACTGAGTTGTATTCATCACATATACTGTGTCAAGACACTGCTTGCAATACATCAGATCATATTGCAGGCCATAAGCAAGCATGATATTTAAATTGAATGATGCATCTTGTATCATTCTGAGTTAATTCTTATATAACAAAGTATAAAAAAAGGCAAGTAACATCCATTTCCACATAATAGCTCTTTAAACTTATCTCTTTAACTGTGTTTTTCTTGTCAGCTTAAAAAAAGCAAGTATAACTGAGAAGCCACCAAATTTAAAAGGATGTTACAAAGACTTTTAGTGAGGACAGGGTATTTATCGGCTTTTCGATGGCTATAATGTTTAAGCACTTCACAAACACAAACAGGCTTAGTTCACAGCTTCCTGAGATCAGGAAGCATTAGTAACATTCCCATTTACAGACAGCAACCAAAGACATGCAGTGCCATTTGGTGACATGCGGGGAATCTGTGATGCAGCTGAAAGTAGAACCAGATTTATTTCTTAAGAGTGGCAATTGAGACAGTAATTTTTAACCATTTTTTGTCCCCTGCTAAGGGGCCTCTTTCCCTGTTAAAACCTTTCTATCCATCTGGACACCAATAGACAAATGCAGACTTCTCTTCAGTGTTTAAAAGAACACCAAGGGAGATGTAACTGCCAGTGGAGATCTGGAAATAGCAAAGTTGTGCTTTACCTGTCCCATTTCAGACATCAGGAGCTTTGTTGCTCTTCACTAGGACCATTTCTTTACCTTTCTTTTACATGATGTAGCCCACCTTCACGGGGTCACCCCAGAAGCACATAGACATAGCTTACTTGAAACGCATTCCATACTTTCCCTAAATGGGGAATGTACATTTTGATTTATTCTGCTTGATAAGCAGTTCCCAGGAAAACCTTTTTGTTTAAAGTTCCAAAGGTAAAATAAGAATCCACATATAGTTTAACTGCTGGTCGCCAGCACCATGCAGATATATACTGCTTCTGCTTGAAAGAATGCCCTAAAATACATCTCTCTTTTCAAAGTTTTATCAGTATGTACCCTCATTAAAAGGTTCTCTTGTCAAGAATTCTGGTTTCTTTTTTCCCCCCATGTCCTTATGTAGATGATGTTCTCCTAAATCACCAACACTGACTTCAGTAGCTTGCTAGGAGTGGAGGTACGGAAAGAAAAATTGAAGAGATTTGTTTAAGTATGTTTGAAATTTGGGCAAAGTTTACTTTTCCCCCCACACACTTCAAAACACCAACAGGCTGTCCTTGGTTTTGGAGCTTCTAGTTTTCAAGGCTCTCACCTTGCAAATCTCCACATATGTGCTTTAATCCTTAAGTGTATACAGACCACAGTCAAAGCATGGGCATATGGGTGCGTAGGACTAGGATGTCGTCTGGCAGATGGTGTCATGGTACCTAGATTTCTTCAGAAGTCAACTTAAGCCTTCCACAATTTCATGGAGATAAATAGGAAAGCAAATTCTGAAAGCATTATAAAGTGTTATTCACTCAGAATTGCTTAGAGGGAATAGCCAACATAGCATATAGAAAACTGTGGTTAACCTATGAGCTCCATGCTGTGTATGTGAAAGTTGAATGCCAGGGTTTGTCTCTTTATTTAACATTTTGCATGCAAAACCCAAGATATTATACCATCAAAACAAATATTTTCCATACAAGGATAACATATACATCAAAATCAAGGAGAACAGCCCCGAGTCTTGAATCTTAATATAACTCTTAGCTCATTAACATGAAACTTGGCGGGTTTTGTGCGTCCCAAAATGTCCTTATCTCTGCAGAGCTCTGTGCTGATTCCTGAAGGTGATTTTGAGACAAAATACTTGCATAACAGTGCGATACAATTTGTCTTTGTGTCAGAGGGAACTGCTTAAAGGACTTGAGGTAAGTCAGCGGAATAGTGTAAGTACATGTTTGCTCATAGTCTTACCTGAAGATATAGTTGAGCTTGTATTACAAAAAAATTCAGCTGTATAAATACCTCGTGCCATCTGTGTATGGCAGGGGAATTGAGCCAGTAGAAGCTCAAGACCTGTGTCAGTGTTCTCACAGAAGGACTGTTTATGAACAGATGTTATGTGGTGTTTTTCACAGAAAATGGGCTCTGGAGAGAGAAAATGTCTATCAATTACTGAGGTATTATGTATAACAGCAATTTTTAACCTTGAGAAAAAAGTTCTCTGAAATATTCAGTGCTGCGACCACTTCCTTTGTGCAAAGTACCATACGTCCTTGCATATTGGACAAATTCTTTTCAGTATTGCATTTTAAATTCTTTTGGAGAAAATATATTACGTTTTGTAGAACTTGTCATTCCTCAGAAAAACAAATCAGTGTTCTGACTGGACTTTTTCTATTTACTCTTCTCAAAGTCAAGCTGGGTTTTCAAGATTGGGTGCTCATACAGTAGGTTTTGTGTTTCACAAGACTTATCTAAAGAATACATGGTTTCAAAAAAAGTAATCTCCTAGACAAGCTATAAGCATTAACTGAATAAAAAAAAAACATGCATTCTCAGCTAGCCTCTGTCCAAACCTTGGTAATTAACACTAATGTCAGTAGGGTGTTTGGAAGAGTGAGGTCTTACTAATAGCAAATAAAGATGAATTTGCTTGAAACTGTAAAATCAAGCATTATTTTGTAGAACTTAGTAATTACTATATGGATGTATTTATTTAACAGATTGCTAGTGCTAGTTCTATTAGACTAGTCATGTCTTGCTCTCCATTTTTATCCCTTCTGTAAGACTTCAGAGGACCTTTGAACTCAAGCTTTCCAGTATACAATGTTAAAAATGGAGCCCCGCGGTTACTGCTAACAATTACAGCTATCAGTGTTGTACTGCATTTTACCAATCTGCTCTTGCTTGAGGAGACTAGCTATATCTTACAAAAATGCACTGTTATTAAATATTCTCACATGGGATGTCTATGTGTCGGAAGACCCTTGTGTGACCTGTGGACAGACACCGTGTTTTGCATAGTATATATACTTTAATTTTCCTCTAGCTTTCTTATTATTTATTCAATAAATCCTTTTTTCTTGCTGACAGCAGTTGTATTTATAAAGCTAAATCCAACACAGCAAAATGTTCATCACTTTATAAACTAAACGCTAATGTTTTATTTATGTGCAATGAACAGAGAAAAAAGAACTGAATTGATGTTTACCTAACAAGCTGCAAAAAAGTGCAGTAACATAATAGTGAAGTTCATAAGCATTCTGGCTTGTAATTTTTGGTGTCAACATTTGAATTGCAGAAAGAGCTTATGCAGACATAGCACGTATACAAGTGCAGTTTAGATCTACATCTATAAAAATAACATCTGTTTAAGCATACATTACATTTAAAAATAACTGTACAGTGATCAGCTGGTTAAGTACAGTTAACCAGATGCCGTTTTAAAGTGCCAGATGGAACAATGAAACTAAGATTGAAAATTAAAAAATACTGTGAAAGGTCAAATCAATTAAGCAACCTGTTTTGTTGGCATGTAACAGTTAAAAGTAAGTTTGAACTACTTAAGGAGTGAGCAATGTGAAGATGAAGCAGTTAATTTTTAACTTGCTATTTCGAAGAGGGAAAGATAAAATGCCTGCCATAGTTACATGGTCCCTCGGCAAGTCTAAGGGAATACCAGGAAAATAGACACAGTTAAGTAATGTTTTCTTTGTTTGCTTTCAATTTAAAACAAATAATATCTTTCAGGCTTTTAAGTGATATCTCTTATGGCAGCCTGAGATTATGCAGCACATATGCAAACATCTCTTTCTCTTCACCTATGACCGGGGGGAAATCCTTGGCTGAAATCCTCTCTGAGCTTGCTTTCTAGCAGTGGGGATGGTGCTCAGAAGGGACAGGGGTGGGCTTGGGCACCCACTGACACCAGGGGATGTCATGGGAAGCAGCCATCACTTCCACTTTGGCTTTTCAAGCCCTGTTTATGTCTGGGAACTAAATTCATCTGCATTAGGAAGAGCATCTAATAAGAGATGTGACATTGCAAGCTTGGAAACAGGTGTGGTTTTGAGAATAAATGACAAATATTTGTAATACTTCACCCAATAAATCATACCAAATCAAACCCAATAGATCATCCTAACCTGTTTTAAGCAGACAGGGAAGAAAAACATCTTTGAAGTATTGGGGAGCCAATGTGTCTTTTTCTAACCAGCATAAAATTCAAAATCTAAATTCTGGGCAATAGGACAATGGTATCCTTGCTTTAACCAGAAAAGTTTAATAATACCTGAAGGTCTACTGGCACCCAAAGCAGCGCTCCTCGAGGCCGAGGAGAAAGTGCTGTTTCCTCCATGGAGATGACTACTGATACTTTTTGTTTTGTTATTTCCTACCCATAACCGATTCTCAAATTGCCACAAGTCAAAACCCCTGTTACACAAGTGTATTCCTGGATAATCCTCCAGCAACAGTGCAGAAAACAGTGACATCAAAAACTGTTTTGGAAAGAGCACCAAATCTGGGAGAGCTGTGGGGCTCTAGGTTGGTGATGCTCAGCCACCTTGGAGAAGGAGAACCCTCTCAGCAACAGCAGTGCCATCCATCAACGATCCAAGGATGGCTGCTAACTAGAAAGGGAATTTTTCCTGAATGAGTGCAGGGCTATTTTCAACCTAGGAACTTGATGTTGTTCCTTTGTTTTAGTAACTTTGTTTATATCTTGGTTGTTGGAAGTGAGGGGAGGAGGGCAGAGCACCAGGACGCACTGCTCCTTCCTGACACCTCTCTTGCTCCCACAGTTCCCAGTAAAAGCAGCTGTACATCTCCTGCATGCACAGCCAACTGTTTAGACCAAGAACACACTGAAAAGATTCTGCTGCTGTTTAAATAAATAGCTTCCCGGTAGGAGGTGGAATAGTATGGATGTGCCTAGGAACTTCGTGTACCCTGATTTCAGACAGTACTGGGGTAGGACACGCTACAGGGAGGGAGAAAACAAGCCTGGCTTCTGCACTTGGCTCGCTTTTCCTCTTCACACTGAGAATAGTTACCCTACAGATCGCTGGTCCTGTTGGATTCCCTTTCATGGAAATATTTTGCGTTCCTGCTGGTTCAGTGGCTGATGTTCAATTATTTTTATTATTTTTTTTTCTTTCCAAACAGTTTCTCTTCGTTGACAGCATAAAGCAAACATTTGGGCTTGCAGTAAATAGAGAACATACCAGACCAATGGCAGGTAGCTCGTGATTTTTAAGTGGGTTGCGAACCAAAGTTTGTAAATCTGGGAAATCAAATCATTATATTTAACAGACAAATGTGTATAATATAAAATCAGTGAAAAGATAACATAATAAGTACTTTGACTATTATCTGGGGGCCTAATTAGACTGGTGGAATCACTGTAGTCAGTGAAATTAGAGTTATACAACTTGGGGGAAGGGAAATCCAGCCCTGTAGCTGAATGAACGCTAATGGAGCCCCATTGACATTTGCTGCTCCAGGTATTCAGCAGCTGTTCCTTTCCTTTGCAGAAAAAAAGGGCTTTGCTCTTGCCAGACCATATTTTCTTTAATTTGACCCTCTGTCAGGGAAAGCAGTGGAGACACAAGAGGGGTTAAGCCCCACTTAAAGCCCAGACCATTTCACCAAGCATCCTCCCATCCGCATTGCTGCTTCTCTTGGGTGTCCTGAGGTAGCTTGGAGCAGAATGGAGCTTTATGTTAAAAAGGGAAACACACAGTTTAACCAAACCCCGTGTTATGCTTACAAGAATTGGGTGCTGGGATATCATTAGTCTCCAAGAAGGTGCTTCCCACTTTGCTCACCCAACCACTACAGGCGCTGAGAGACACTGCCCTAACAAGGGCAAGGCTCTGGAGCAATGTTACTGCCCTGGGTCTCCAGATACCAACAACCAAACCATGTGCAAGAGGCAGAGGGATGTGTGGGTAGGTGGTCTGAAGCACAGTGATGGAAAGGCTGAGGGGTACAGCAGTGAGCAGAGAACAGCATGAGTTTTACTGGGATGTGTTGGGCTGGTGATTCTTTTGAGGATATGAGTTATTTAACCTGAGCAAATGGTTTCCCCGATGAAGGAAATAATTTTCAAGAAAGACTTTTTACTGATTTTTTGCCATCATGCTCAGGTGCAGATGAGTTGTCTGTGCTTGCAAGGCACAGTGCATCATTAGTTGGGTGAACTCACACTGGTAGAAGAACATTTGGGCAGGTGAAAGTCAGATTGGGGCTTTTCTTCCTCTGGGAGCAGGAATGCCAGAAAGCTGGAGCCTTTGAGGGTGAGAAAGAGATCTGCCTGGTTGCAGGCTGCTTGCTTGTGTTTCTGTTTCTCCCTACACCCAGTGCCTGGTCAGCCTTCCTCATAACTCCTCAGTGGTCTCCTAACCTGTAGCTAAATCACCCTTGGCAAGTTTTCCTTCCCTTGCAAAGACTGTAATTCCCCTGTCAAGTTCTTGAGCATTTGTTTGTGCAATGAAATCTGTGATGCTCTAAATCTCAATGTGCATCAGCTGGCATGCTCTGACATTTGGAGAGCCTCACATTCATTGTGTGCCAGGCACACAACAAGAGGCCTCAGCACAGATGTAGCTGGACCCCAGGTTCATCTTCGAAGGTAAAGAGGGATGTGTTGTGGGTCAGCAATTGACCTGGAGGCTTTTGATGGGGGAGGGAAGACTGGAAGCGGGCAGTGGATAGCCAGCTGGCTGATTGCTCCGAAACCAGGACAAACATTTGAATATAATTTTCTTTTGAATTCCTAAAGTACCAGGACATCTGGCTACCTGAAATACATCAACAAATAGGTCAGCTAAGATTGCAGAAGCACGCTTCACATCGCAGCACTGTTATGAGAGCGAGAGGGGACCCTGCCAAGAAAGTCTTCCTTTTTGCAGTAACATTTTCTTCCACAATTCTCTGTAGGCTTTTTAACTAAGATCACTGGGAAATGTGTTAGTCTGGGAATCTTTAATTAAAAAAAAAAGGAAAAAAAGCCCAACACACAAGATATTCAGGGGAAATGTATTTCTGGGTTGGAAGCAGATCTGTAACAACGGGCAGCGCAGGCAGGTCCCTGCACGCACTTCCCGCATTTAAGGATTTTGGGCACTTACATCTCGGTGCTCCATGCTTGCACTTTGCCTGGCCAAACCATCATGAGGGGAGGGACCTCCTTTCCTGTTTTCCTCTGCTTTTCTTTACCAGCCACAAATGAGCACAAAATGCTATTTATTCGCGAGCACTTTGCAGCGTTCACATAAGCCCAGTGCTGACAAAGAGGGAGGGAACTGGCCCCATTGAAGACCGCAAAATTGTAGAAAGTAATGCATGTGTTTCTTATCTCCTCAAGCCCTTGTAGGATAGGATTTTTCCTCCTGGCAAAGAACACCAAAAATGATGCTCCAAATATCTCTATTTTAAAATGTCATGGTCTAATTTTTAATTTTATACCACTGGTAACCCTTCTAAACCTGTTTTACCCCAAATTCTATTTACCGATGTATTGCAGCTCCTATCCCCGATTAGGGTTAATATAGTTGAGGTAAATGATGCCACTGTTATAGAGACTTTTAAAAAGAATATTTTTAAAGCCTAAGTGCTCCTCATGACTTCTTCTTCCTCTCAAGCCACAGAGGAAGGAGTCGATCCCAATAGATAAAATTCTTTCAATAAAAGTAAAATATGGAATATTAAACAAAATATATTACAAAGTCAGACTGTTGTTGTTTGTACTGTATGAATTCTGGGGCACTGGGTAATGTCTTTTTTTTTCAGTCTTTCTTCTGCTAAATCAACATTAGCTAGCAACACACCTAATCTTGTCTGAACTGTGTTATTTCCTGCTTCCTTGCCTTTCCTGTCTAAATCTCACTCTCTGCTGAAGCAGCTAAATTTGCTGCAAATGAGGAATATTTTGGGACACAAATTTTCTTACAAAACATGGAGAGAAATCTAATGCTGTAAGCAAACGGCACTCTAATTAATGCAGATCCAGGCTATTGAAAGCATTTGTAGGTTACTGTTATCAAAAAAGAGAGATCAAGAGATTGATGATGAACCCAGTACTGGCACGTATAATAAATACTGACCACAAACATTTTTGGGAATGGTACCGGAACAGACGTGAGCTCAGAAATTCAAGACCTGCAACATATGGGTTTTAATAAACAGATTTCTGTTCCAGCTCCTCCGTTGCTTTTTTTTTTTTCCCTGTTTTTTCTTTTTCTTACTGTACTTGCTTAATTTTCTGTGGCTGTGTATGATTCCATTATTAATTAACCTACAAGTATTTGGCATCGCTTCATTTTCGAGGCTCTCTTTAATTTGCAAATGTGCTGTTTTAGTTTGAGCAGGACATGTGTAGCTAATGTTAGAATGGAAACATATTTAACCCTCTGCTTTGTTTGATTCTTATCTCCTTTTCTGCTTTGAAGAGAAGTAACTGACTTTATGTGTGTGTGCACGTGCACACGTGCGTGTGTGTATTATTAGCTGTGCTGTCATTTTTAATCCTTTTCTTTCAATCATCATTTTTTCTCAGACATGAAATATTTCAGTCTAACACGCTGTACAGACTGTTCACAGTGAAACACTCATAGCATTTTCAAAACCTAAACCAGAGGAGTACCATGAGGATAGAACAAAAGAAATTAAAACACTAGATATGCCACAGTTGTCTTATGCAGCTGTTAGAAATTTAATTATTTTATCTCATAGAATAATGTGCCCTTCAGAAATCATTTTGGACTAGATGTTTCAAACCAATGATCTGTAGTTAATTATCTTTAATAACTGTTGCACATTATGGTTAGATCTATGTTTTTGCTAAACCAATTAATAATATCTTCATTAGTATAAAGACAAGGTAGCTGGATCCTTTCATTTTTCACATTGAAAGAGTAGATATTTTAAACACTGTAATTTACTTTAGCCATACATTCCCAATGATATGACTAATTAATGAAACTTCAAAGACATATAACTTCCAAAAGCTACTTATTTAAAGTCATTGTTGAGCACTTAATGACATTATGTTGGGGCATTGCAGAAACCATCACTGCCTGAGTGTTGAATTTGCAAAACCTTTTTATGCTACCAAACAGAAGGAAGCTTGAGTTATATTAAACAGCAAATTGAGCCAATATTTCTTCATGTTAAAAAAAAAGAATGCCCAAAACCTGTTGATTGCAAGAGGATCTATCAGAAGTTGATGATCTCCTTTCTGCTTTCAAGTTTGCAGCTGTCTTTTTGACTTATTCATGCAAGTTGCTGGAAAAAAAGCAAAGCCAGTATTCTATATTTTGTGGGTTGGCTGGTATCAATTTTGTTCAGAATCATTAGCTTTCTAAATACTCAATTTATATTTGATTTTTTTTTTTTTTCTGGACCAGCTAATAACTACCATGTCATTTTAGTCTGCTGCCCGACAAACAAATTAACCCTGAGTACAATGTTAAAATACACAAGTGATTGCCTTGGTTTTAACAGTGCTAC
>JASSUY010037614.1:21443-40321 GCA_032466535.1 Forpus xanthops | reverse complement strand
AAGTTGTGAATGCTCCATTGCTGGCAGTGTTCAAGGCCAGGTTGGACATAGCCTTGGATGGCATGGTTTAGTGGGAGATTTCCCTGCCCATGGCAGAGGGGGTGGAACTGGATGATCTTAAGGTCCTTTCCAACACTAACTATTCTATGATTCTATGATTCTCATGCTTTGTAGGGACCTGTTTAACTATTTGGTAGTTTTGCATTAGAGTAATTGCAGGTTCCTCCTAACTCAGCTTGTTAGCTACAGAAATGGCCAAAACAAGAGTATTTCTTGAAGGCAGCCCAGCCAGTTTCTATAAAGCAGGTGTCACATTGATGAAGCGTCCTAACTGTGGCATTGCTGGCGTCTCAAGTCCTGGTGATGTCAGGTGAGCTCAGAACTGGTACAAGCCCCGCTCCAGGACTCGTCCCTGCTCTATGGCTGATGATGTCTGCTCCTTACATGAGCCTGACTGATCTGTCATCAAGGTTGTCCCCTGTTTTTGGCTCAGTGATAGCTCTTGCCCTGATCTGGTTCCTTTAGCTGGATTTGGGAGTGCTGAGCTCCTCCAGAACTCAAGTTGATCTCAGGAAATCCACGCTTCAACTTCCATGGAGAAAGCTAAGCTGCTGGATTTGCTCATCCCATGAGGACAAGACATAGTTGTGTCAGGGGGTGTCAGTCCTTTCCATATGAGCAAGTTCCAGGGACACCTCTCAGCAAAGGCATTGGGATTTAGCACTTTGGACCCATCATCACCTGCTGTCACTATGAGAGCATCCTTCCTGCTTGTGCAAATGAGCCTCTCTGCTTGCTGTAGCCCGGTCTCATAAAACCATAGAGTGGTTCGGGTTGGAAAGGACCTTAAGATCATCCAGTTCCAACCCCCTGCCATGGGAAGGGACGCCTCACACTAAGTCATGTCACCAAGGCTATGTCCAACCTGGCCTTGAGCACTGCCAGGGATGGAGCATTTACCACTTCTTTGGGCAAAGTGTGTTAGTGCCTCACCACTCTCATAGTAAAGAACTTCTCCCTTATATCTAACCCGATCTTCCCCTGTTTAAGTTTAAACCCATCACCCTTTGTCCTATCACTACAGTCCTTGACAAGGAAGTTCTTCTTCATATGGGTTTTATAAAAAGCCCAGTTAAACCTCACAAAACAAAACACCAGCAACACAAAAAGGTTCCTCTGGCATTGCAGAGCTTGGGGAGGTTTGGCGGGGTGGAGCCCTTTTCCCTCCTTGCCAGTCACTTGTCAGCTCCAGGATGCACGGCAGAACAGCTTTTGAGTGATGGGGCACTGGGGGTGTTAGGCTTGGGGCAGCTGGAGTTAAATTTCTCCATAGCTGACACCTGACAAGCATGATGAATTGTGGCACACCGTGGCTCCTGCTATGACAAACGGTCCACTTCCCTCATCTTAAGATCTGGGAAAACTTTTTAATTATTTCCCATTGCTTTGCAAATGAGGGTTTTTCCATCAGGCAGCCAGCAGAGCTGGGGGGGGGGGTGTTAATTGCCTATTTATTTAGTTATATATTTGCTTCTTATTTACTTTGGTTTCATAGGCAAGTGAGGGGTGGATGGGATTGTAGTTTGGGTTTCTATAGCATCCTCCTGCTGACTGCCCTGGGTTTTGGATGGCGTCCCAGTAAAGGACTCTGGCAAAGCGCATCAGGTTGGGGTTGGGTGCTAATTAAAGCATGTGGTGCTCCAGGCTTGGAGTCGCTGTTGCCCTTGGGAAAGCGTCTCTGCAGGAGCAACTCCCAGACTTTCCTCTTGCCAGTGGATTTGGCTCCTATTTTTCATTTTTAATAATGCAGAACCATAAGACTTTACTTTTTTTCTCCTCAGAGCATTTAAAAAGGAGGTAGGTGGAGGAACAATACAAGCTCAGACACAATAGCTAAATAATGAGAGCGGATCTGGACTGATAATTTGTTTGTCTAACACAAAAAGCATATTTGCTGCTATAACTGAAGGCACTGCTGGTTACAGTAATGCCTCAGATGCATAGCACGGAAAAGTCTCCCTCCTGCTTCCAGTCCTCAGTGTCTATGCTGCAAATCCGTACGTGCATGCTTTCCCCTTCACACTCCCAGGTTCAATTGGATTGGCCTCTCCCTGCATGGTTTAACACGTGTGTGAGGCTTTTCAGGATTAGGGCTTAGGCAGTGCACGACCTTGTGGACAAATGCCTTGGTGCGGGGCTGACATTTTAGTGCTGTTTTGTCTAGGGAGGGTTGCTGTCTGTCTTGAAAGAAGATCAGAGATGCCCCGGGCTGCAGTGTTTTTTTCCCCTCTCTCCTTTCATGTCTATAGATTGAAATTAAGCAAATGTGTGCTAATGGGGCTGAACCGTGATGCTCCTGCAGGAGGGCTCTTCATCTAAGCTAGCTCCATGTTCACACTTAGTTACCCCCAGCTCTCAGGGCTGGAAAACAGATGCCCCTCTCCCTATGGTTGTTTTCTAAACTGGGAGCAAAGGCAGAGCTCCACCTCATAACCTGACTGCATGTCTCTTCTCTTTTGTTGAAGAAAACCCCAGATCTGAGTGGTGAAGGTTGGTCAAGCAGCCAGAAGAGTCTCCCACACGTTGCTGAGAAGCTGGGGACTCCCCAAGGACTTTGGACTAGTGGAAAGGTAAGAGGTTAAAACACTTATTCACCCAGTTTGACCTGTTTGTGTGCTCTTGGCCAGTTGGCTGTCAGGCCATGTGTCTTTTGGGCAGCATAGTGTTTATTAGAGCATGGGAAAGGGATGCTCCTGTCTCTGGTATGTGAGCAGCTCCATGGCTGCTTTGTAGAGGGTAGATGCTGACAGTGGTTATTTAGGTTGTAGAGGGCCAGGTTTGGATGGACAGCATGAAAAATGCACATTATGGGCTGCACATGGGAGGTTTCTTCATAGACAGCCCTCCCAGATGAAACCCCTTGGGGCAGCTCAGCGGTGTGTGGTTTAACTGGGATAGCAGAGGTCCTGTGGTAGCTTGAGCTACTCTGGAGCAGGTAAGTGTCACCCAACCCTGCTTTGCGGTATCGCCTCTCACAGACAAGCACAACTTCAATCTATCAGGTCTGTGGCATGTTCTTTCTGCTTCTGGGGTCTGCAGCATCACTGGTGTGATGAACTTCCCTGTGCTCTGAGAAGGACTGCATCCCCTTAGGTGACCACTAGCATCACCAACCATGATCAACGGGTTGCCCCACCACCAAGACCTGTTACAAATGTACATTATGTGGGGTTGTGATAATGCGATGTTGCTTGAGAAGAGGATTGGGGTCATCTCCAAGCCCCGGGGACCTTGGTAGATCAGGAAAGGGGCCTATGGAGGGGGCTGCCCCTTTTAGGGACACAGACCCCCTGGAGCCATGCTGTGGAAGCCGGTGTTGTGCTTGAAAAATGAAAATGATGAATTAAAATTTAACAAGTCTCTAAATGCCAGGCAAGGACATCTTAAGTGCGAATTGTCACCATTTGAGTAGCGCAGCCACCCACTTAGCTATAGCTGCATGGATTTAATTATGTTGATCTTGGAACAGCAATAGCTTACACCAAAGAGGACAAACTGTTGGCCAAAACAGCATGAAGCGTCATGAATTTTCCCTGCGCAGCTCCCCTGCTCTCTCCCCTTACATCACAGTTCATAGGGGTGTTTCTCAGCCCTTCTCTCTGTAATCAGCAGAGTCCCATATCCTCTGAGCCACAGGCAAGGACAGAAATACTCTGGATTAAAAAGCTCAAGGTTAAGGAACTGCTGGGGTGGGCAGCACCTGAAGGAGCCGCAGTGGGGAGTGGGCAAGGGATGCTCTGCAGTAACAAAACCTTGCCCTCAGCACTGCCTGGTGGTGTCATCCGTGGAGCGGTGCAGGATAAGGACCTCTTTCCTCCCATCGTTGATGTGGATCAGCCCACTCATGGGACTCCTTGCATCTCTGCAAATAGAGCAGCTCGAGGAGTGTATATCGCTAATAATACCAATTACTGTTACATGCTGCTACAAGGTACACAGGCAGTAATGGGATCCGGGGGGGATGAAATGAAAGCGATATAATGCGGTGAGATAAATTAGCACTGTAAAATTAGCCATGGGTCTAGTCAGGGATCTGACAAATGTGTCGCAGCTTCAGTAAAAGCTCTGAGCACTGCTGAATTGGATTTAGTGGCCCAGAGCAAAGCAGATGGGAGCAAGGGAAAAAAGAGTTTGAGGGGTCTCCATACACACATGCTAATGGTTAACTCTGCTTGTTTCTTCCTCGGCTTTGCTGAATGATACGTCCCCTGGTGCCTCCTCATACGCGGCAGAGGAGGGATAAAAGCCCAGCCCCATTGATGCGCTGTTGGAGTAGCTTGAGCCTAGCAGACATGGGAAGGGCATTGGAGAAGAAGCAGGAGGCTGTTTCTGCTGCCAGCCTTTGGTGCTGCAGCTGCTGGCCTCTGCCTTTCACCATCCCTGTGGGCTTCCTTGCCTGGATTTGCTCCCAAAGGATCATCAGTAGGCTCAAGAGGGATGTGTGGCAGGCATTTGTATGTGTTTTAGCCTTGTACGGAGGGTAGAAAGCTGTTTTTTGCTCACCGTGTTGCAGCCTTGGTTGTTTTCCCATGCCTGACTGATCACTGAGGCAGACGGATGGCTGAAGCCGGGCATCCTGCATGATGCCTGTTCACCTGTTCACAAAGGGTGAGCAGCCATCTCTTTCCAGCCCAGATACACACATTACCCTTCTCCCTCTGAAGCAGAGGGTGGAAGCCAGCAGATGCTTTTGGTGCCTTGGGGAGGCTAGGAAATGGATGTGGCCAGCTGCAGTGGGATCTTCTTCCTGGTGGCTCATTAGGACAGGCTCCACTGGAGGGATGCAAGCAGTCCTGCCTGTGAGAGATGGATGGCCAGAGAGCTGCTTACAGATTGGTAAATGCAGGCTAATTGCATGTTTAGTGGTTGATGCATTACACAGGATCTAGGGAGGGGCAGGCATGATTTAGGTCTGGTTTGATAAGGCATGTCATGTGGCTCACTTAATAGCAATAATAAAAGGGGGAGAAAAATACTGAATATGCTTTGTAGTGCGCTGTGGCGGAGGAGTGTGGGGCAGAGGGCTTGCAAGGGGGTCCAAGATGCATAGTGGATACCTGGCAGAAGGGTCTGTGGGAGGGCATCTGCTTGTCACATCCCTGGGGACAGCACTGCAGAGGGCAGGCTGCTGCCTTGTGCAGTTCTGCAGCATCACCAGGCTGAGAAACAAATCTCAAGGGATTGTCTCAGCACTGCCTGGAGCATCCCAAGAGTGAACTTGTGTGCTGAGCCCACAAGCAGCAGCCTTGACCACAAGCAAGGCATGAGGTGCACTGGTGACTCTTTTAGGGTATCTCAGACCACAATCACCCCCAGGACTAAGATGTCCTGGCAAAACCAGCAGGGTGATGAACTGCAGCAGTGGAGAGAGTCCTTTCCCTCAAATATGCTGCTGGAGGAGTGATGTGGGACCACAGGAGGACAATGAACCTGCAGTTGGAGTGCTAGTAGCAGCTCAAATAGAAATACAACTTCTGCTCTTGCGCAGCAATGATAGATCTTGTTTCTATTGACTTTCTTAAACCTCTAAAATTCATTGTAGATTGATCTACAAATCTGCAAAAAGCACCTGTGTTTTTGGAGGGTTTGTTGGTTTTTTGTTTTTTTTTTTTTTTAAGTCTAAAGCAATTTTCTGCCTGCTCCTTGTGGTTGGCTCTGAACAGACACATGTTCTCTTGTCTTCTTTGAGGCTGGCGTGCTGCCACGGTGGTAGGAAGTTTAGTAATACTTGAGCTGGATCGATTCAAGCCCATTATCTGTGCTGCCTGGGACTCGGCAGAGAAGGGAAAAAAAACCTACTCTCTGCTAACGCATCAAAGCCCTGTGATAAGGATACACAGTTGAGCTCTATTTATAGATGGACAGATGCCTTGCCAAAGCTCTACTGCTGTCACTTGGTTATGCAGTTCTTGCTTGTTTAGCAGTGTTCAGGTCTGAAGGAATCTGTTCTACCTTCTGGCTTAGATGTGTCCCATTCAGGCACAGCCCATAGTGTTACTGCTTCTCAGGGGGCTTTGTCCTTTCTCTAAGTAGGGATCTGCTTCTTAGATGGAAAGGATTAAATGCCTGAGAGGTGCTCATGGAGTAGGTGATCAGGATAAGGTCTAACCAGTAATGTCCCATCTTGTTCTTGCATCTTCACAGACCTTGGAGCTCCAGTGCAGGGCTGCTGCCAATGCCACATGAGATCAGTGTGATTGCTTAGTTGAGTGTTCACGGCTTAAGCATGGACATCCCCCATCTCTGTAGTGCCTGGTCCTCAACACTGATGCTCCCAGCAAAGATGTTTTTCCTACTTTTCAGCCTAAGCCCCCCAAACAGCAATGTGTGACTACTGCCATGTGCCATTTCATGTGTTCTCCTCTTTTACCAAGTGCTATCAAGGACATTTAAATCAGTACCAGACATGCAAACTTTGTGATTAGAGTTTCCTCAGGCCAAGTTAGCACAGGTCTTGCAGTGTATGAGCACACGTATCTTCATGAGTGCCTGCTTTTGAGGGGACAGTGAAAAGGAGGGGTTTGCCAAGTCCAGATTCAGTTCCTGGCATTATGGAGTGCCTGTGCTGATATGGTAGAGCTGTTCTTCCATTACTTCCATACACTGCTCTGTCACAATAGACATGAAAATCGGAATGGAGAAAGGCAAAGGCTTCATTCTGCCATGCTTTGGGTATTTTTGTTGAAGGTGCTGTGCTGGTGCTCCCTCAGCTATATTCTTAGGAAGCAGCAATCTGATGGGACTCTGCAGCCACAGGGTTTTTGCAACAGACTTGCAAAAACATCCAGTTTGGACTTGAGACCTCAGAGGTTCCCTGCGCTAAACAAGAGGCTGAGTGTACACATGGCTGCTCAGGGCTTTATGCAGCCTGCTCCTCAAAGGCCCTGTGAATGAAGTGAGGATATGCTGTTCAGGCCACTGTTCCAGTGCTGGCAGGCTCTCAAGGGGATAAAGGTTTCTTCTTGCATCCAGTGGGAACCTTCTCAGCTACTGCCCACTGTCACTCATCCTCTTGCTGTGAAGAGCCTGCCTCAGTCTTCTCAATAGCTTCCTACACCATCTCAGTGTCCCACGCTCAATTTCTTTCAGTTAACCAACACGTCTTTTCTTTGGTCTCTGAAAGCAATGTCTTGATGTGGTCAAAGTGCTGTGTGAGCTGCTGGCTGTGTCACTGCTCCCTTAGCTTGGAGTGCTGTTGTCCTGCTTTGCTGCTAGGGCAGGCAGCTGGCTCCTGCCTGGACCCAGACTGGCATGGGATGGATATCCCAAGCCCTGCAGCACCACACCATGAAAACAGTCTGGAGATTTTGCAATAAAGACTTATTTTTCCATGTTTTTCAGGCTCCAGTGTATTGGGGGATTGGAACTGGATGACCTTAAGGTCCTTTCCAACCCTAACCATTCTATTATTCTATGATTCTATGATTCTATGATTGTTGTTGCAGGAGGGAAGGAGTCGTCCCTTGTTAGTTTTGTGGACCAAGATGTGACTTCTATCTTGTAACACATCCCCTTGGTCAGGTGCAGGATAGTTGCATGATGGTTTAGGGCTATGTGCCATTCCCAAGCTCAGGAGAAAGCAGATTTCTCCTCCCCAGGGTATTGATAATGTATTCGACTGCACAGCTCCTGCAGAGCGCTCCAAGTATCCCTTGCTCTCTGCTTGGTTTTAGTCTGTCTCCAGGGTGCTGCTTAGCTTCACTCATATGTTCCTCTGATGGGTGAGCAAAACAGGAAGCAAATACCTTTGTTACAAAACCACATATGGGCTTTCAGCGGGTGATGACACTTCCCCAAGCTATCTGTCTAGTGAATGCACTTCCCCAGCTTGTTTATATTCACAGGAGTGTTACTTAGCTGCTCAGGTGGGCCATAGATGTCAAGAAAAATGTCAGTGTCAGGAGGAAACTTTAATGCAAGGCTTCCTGCTGTTCTGTGTGATGGGTGGTGAATGAGACCCTGATGTGACAAGGGCTGTGAGTGTGGGAGAGGAACTGTCTGCTGGGTCAGGTATGGGAGTTGTGGTTTGTGAGAGGGGCAGCAGTAGGGCTGGAGGTGACATTTTACAGCAGGCTCGGGATGCTGAGCTACAGCATGATGGAGTAAATGAGGGCTCTGATGGAGGCAAGCGGTGTTTTCCAATTAAAAGAAATAACCATCAGCAGGAGCAATTGTTCTCTCTCTGAAATCACTGCAGTTGCTGTTGTGGCTGCTGTGGGTCTCACTGCTCCTGGAAGACTATGGTGATGGATACATACGTGATGCTCTTGCAGCAGGGATGGGATCGCAGGGCCACAAATGTGGGGGGCATTGACCTGGGGTGGTAGCTGCCCCACTGAATCCTGGCTCTGAGCTAGAGGTGGGCATATGGGTGTATAAAACAGGTATCCTGCTACAACAGACAGAGGGGAAAAGTGCAGACCTGCCTTCTTATGGTCCCCCTTGATGCTTAAGGGAAGTGCGTGCTGGTGGTGATCCAGCAGAGGAGCTGTTCAGTTGTGATGGAGAAGGGCAGGATTCCCTATTCAGGAAGAGGGGTGAAAAGCACAGCTGCACACACCTGGATTCCTTCTGTGGCCGTGGTGCTTACAGGATCAGATTTCTTCAGAGCTGTTCAGAGGGAAGGGAGACTGTAGTACTGATACCATCCCTTAGCACTGTCTATTGTCCTATTTCTCCCTTTAGAATTACTCTTTTTAAGCTCTGGGTAGCTCTAGGAAGCCTCCACTGAGGCCCCATGTCTCCAGGGCAACTTACAGCACACCAGCCCATCAGCATTTTTTACATCCCATAATGAGGATGGCTCAGCTCTGCCTTTCAGAAGGATCACATATTACCAGCTCTTTTTTTTCCTTCCTCTTGCCCTAAATTGTTGCACTTTACATCGAAAAGGAGGGGCATGCACGTGGGGGCCAGCACAATTTATGGATCAGAGATTTATATGCTGCTGTGATGCCGTATTTTTTCCCCACAGTGACACTTTATTGCCACAAATTACAAAACAGGGAAGGTTATGCGAGTGACAGCAGGCAGGGCTGTAAAGGACAGGAACAAACAGCAGCAGGAAAAGTACCCAGAGGAGAGGGGGAGGTCGGGCACCACGGAGGAGTAAAACAAGGCAGGAGGCGGGACGAGCATCAGGAATCAGCTTGTCTTGCTATGAGATGTGTGAGTGAAGCCTGGGAATACATGTGCCTTCTAATGTGCATGGGCATGCTGCTGGGTCAGGAGAGCAGCTGGTGGTCAGAGTTTGGATGCTTTAAATCCCTGATTTTTTTTCTCCCCATGCAAAGCTAATATGTGCTCCTTCAGGCTGTTTTTTTTTTTTTTTTTTTTGGTTTTTTTTTTTTTTTTTTTTTTTTTTTTTTTCTAGGGGAATTGCAGGGTTTTAGTTGCTGAGGGCTTTTCCCTGTACGCTGGGTAGTGTCAGCAGAAAAAGCATCCTTAGGAAGTGAGATTTTATCTTCGTTCTGAGCATCCTTCATCCCTAGCAGTGTTCAGCCCATGGTAGGGGTGCTTGTGGAGGCGCTGGTATCTCTGCGTTTGCCTCTGCACCAGCTGTCAGTAAAACCCTGAAGTGACCATACAGAGCAGATAGACCCAGCTTCCTGGAGGTGGGAAGCAGCCAAATCTTATCTTGGCTGGCTGATGTCTCACTGTCATCCCAACCATGGCACCAGAAGTACTGGGGTTGGGATTGCTGTGGACAAATCACAGGAGCACTGTGGTTCCCATGAGAAAGTTATTTGCAGTCTTGCTTTCTTGCTTGGTTTTTAGTGCTCTAAATGTGTGCTGTAGGAGTTGAGTCCTCCAGCTTCATCAGGCTTGGATCTGGAGGCTGAAGGCTAGTGGCATCAATTTTTCTGCCTTATTGGTAGAGGGAGGGATAGGCAGCATTCAGAGGGTTATTAAAAGTCTTTCTGCCTTGCAAATGGTTGCTGTATTTGTATACTTCATGGTTGCAGGGGGACAAAATGTCCCAGGCTTGCCTTTGAGACAGGATGGTCACTTATGTCCATCTCCAGTTAGTACATTCAATGTATATGATAGCGCTTGGGGCACAAGCAGCAGTCCTTGGGCACTGTGTTATCCACCTTGCCAACGAGTGTCTGCAGCAGCACTGCTGCGACATGCTTTGGCTTTGGTTGAGTGACTCCGTCTGTGCCCATTCACCCAAGTTAGATCAGCTTAACTTCAAACGAAAGTGGAAACTGAAAAGCTCGAGCCTGGTGGAGGTATTAAGGCTGCCTTTGAGCTGGAGATGCTACTCAAAGCTGCCGGAGAGCTGTCATGCTATTGTTCTTGCAACAAAGTGCTACCGGAGGTGCTGAGAGATGCAGAGGCTCTGCAGCCACAGGCAAAATTGCTTTTAACAGTTAGAAATGTGCTACAGCCATGGGGTTCACTATGTGAACCCCCTCCATCCTCTCTGGCAGCAAGACGGAGGGGGTGCAGCTGGCTTTGCACCACAACAGACCATCACAAAAGGCAATTTGACTTACCTATTCCTATGCTTGTAAAGCATAATTTCCTTGATTCCCCATAAGCCAGGTGTTTAATCTTGCTTGAGGGAAGCAATGTCTAAAACATGCAGGACATCACAAGCATTAGTAAGCAATCGATAGGCTAAATCCTGAGGTATCATACCTAGACTTTGCCGGAGTAAAGGTTGACAAAGTGCTGAGTAGTTACTCCAGATTTCAGCCCTGTGCTGAGGGCAGGAAAAGTGATTGACTGATTTACTGATGATGCATTTCTCTATGAATCCAGTCTGCCTGTTAGTCACCAATACTCATCTGACCATAAATCATGTGCTGCAGAGAGCTTTTCCTACAGCATTACTGTGCAAAAACATTTCAGAGGAATAGCTTCTTTGGTGAAAAAAATAAGTTTTAGTTCAATGGCAATAGCTTGCGTTTCTGTGTTGTGCTTGGCAAACAGCCCCAGCAGAAGAAAGTGAAAGCCCACTTGTGAAAAGAATCAAGTGCTGGGTTTTGACACGATGTTTAGATCTCCTTTCAAACTGGTTTTAGGTTTTCTTCCTGAATCAGAAAGCCAGCTGAGTTTCAGAAGATCCCTCTGAAACCTTTCTTCCTTGCCCCCTGTGCCTGGCTTCTGCAGCAGAGCAGCAGCACAGAACATGTGGCTCTTCTTAAACCCGGCACTGCACACCCATACTTCCTTTACATTTAGTTCACCAAGGGGTGTGAAGGCTCAGGTGCTGGCCTGAGCTGAGGTGTGTAAGGCTGTGGAGGGGCACTCACACCTCTGGGTTTGCTCCCACACCAAGGAACTGTGTTTATCCTGCCTTGCTGGACTCTTGAGAAGCATGTGGGAGACAGCAGCCAAAGCCACCTCATCCTCCATGCAAGCTTAGGCAAAGCATTAGCTGCTTCTGCAGCAAAATAAGAGTTAGAGCCCTTTGGAGGTGCCATGTGGAGTAACTACCACCCCAAAGCCTCAGCAGCTGGGACGTGGCTTGCCTGCCCCCTGTTCTTGTATCATCATCCCTTTTTTGATCCCTTAACCTTGAGTAGTTTCCTATTATTTCAGGAATAAAGTGATGCTAATATATCACCTCTAAGGCTGTTTACTCCCCCCCTCCCAGCGTTGATTCTTTGTTTTGAGCCTGGCAGCTGCTGGCTATCCCTGCTGCAGCTTCCAGAGCCTGTGCTTACTGTTGCAGCGTGTGGATGCACCCGCAGTGAGTGCCGTAAGAAGCTGCTCAGACAAATCTGTGCATGTGTATATGCCTCTCAAAGTATTTCCCATTAATTAATGGACACTGGAGCCTGTCGTCTGTAACGAGCACTCGCTGGCGGGTGATAAATTGCTTGTATGACAAGATGGCAATGAAAACTGGCGAGCTGTGGCTGTCGGCACTGAGTTTGGGAGCGAGGGGTGAATGTCAGTCAATATCTGGGTGGGAGGGGGGATAGTAGAAAGCCCAGCAGCTGATCACAAGATCTGTGAGGTATTCCTCCTTGCTTGCACTGGAGGAGCCCTTGCTATGGGGTCCAGCATAAGGGCAGTGATGCTGCACCAGATCCCACGATTAGCTGGCAAACCCCAGCCCCATTGCTGCTTTTTGGTGTGGTGGAAGATGAGGAAAGGGATTGAACTGTGATGGCCACCCCTGCTCCAAAGAGGTGCTACCTGGAGCTTGGATGAATATACTAAGAGAAACCCCTCCTGACCCACACTGAGGTTTTTCTGTTTTACACCTCAGAGAAGGCTCTGGGATCTGTTTTCCAGCAGTGTATGCTTCCAGCAAGCCCTGCTTGGTGATGCCTTGCACAGTGCCAGCACCATAAATCCTTGGCATGCCTGCTGGCACCCCTGGGCCAGTGGTGGCTTGAAGCTTGGCTGGGCACCCCCATACAAGACCAATGTCTTTGGTGACTTTCCTGGGCAGCATCCATGGAAGTATATGTGTCTATACCACTACTCCTTGGGTCTCAAACCAGCAGCAAGTGGCGATTGAGGTGTTGTGTTGCAGAACAATATGAGGGTAATCCTTATGGATGTGCTGGAGTGCAGGGCTGGATGTGATGGATCTGAGTTGATGGTGCTCATAGCCTGTTCAGTCATAATCCTATACTGAGCCCAAAGACTTAATCCCACACAGGAAGCCTAGTCTGGGGCAACAGCACTGGCACCAAAATCAACAGCCTCCAGGGGAGCAGACGCCAACCAAGACTGATTCTTACTGAGTCCCCAATGGGACTAACCCCATTTGCATCCCTCTGGAACACAGCACACAAGCTGTCGATCCATATCCATTTTGACTAGTACTCTGAAGCTGAGGCTCAGCCATCCATTGTGCTCATTAGGACTCCAGCAGTCAGAGCAAGCATCCTGCTTGGAAGGATGGTATGGGTGCTGGGCAAGCTGCAAGATGCCCTCTGCTCTGGAACCTGTCACAACACAGGGGGAGCAGTCTGCATTTACTGGGAAACTGAATTATCTGCTTCCCTGAGTGGGGAAAACAATAATAATAAAAAAAGTGCCTTCCACTAGGTCACGAGCCATTACCTCGAGGGGCCCTTCATCAGCTGATGAATTCTACTTAATAAAATAAATACTGAGAGAAAATGTAATTGGATTTCATTTATTACCCAGTTCCGCCTAGCAGCCCCAGATTATACAAAAGCAATTAGAGAAAGCTCTCCATTAATAGCTATCTTCAAGCCGCCCAATGGGCTCATTCCATCAAACCTTCTGGCTCGTGTAATTTCCTTTCTTGGAGCTTGCTTCTGGCTGGGGGAGGATGTGGGGTGCAGAGCGCCATTGCCAGCAGCCTATAAACAAAAGCAGCCCTGTCTAATGCTTATGCAGGCATCATCTTCCCAAGCACATGGTTCTGCCAAAGGGTCTCCTGGTTTGGGGCAAGAAGCCAGAGCACCTGGGAAGTTTGGCTGAGGACTAGAGTTTGGTTGTGTCCTCCCTGGGCTGGCAGCATCCTTCCTCTGCTTTTCATTGCCACATGGTACATCTCTCTGTGCTGTTCGGCAGCGGGTATGCAAGTCCAAAGTGGCTAGTGGGTGCAATGCTTCTCTGGTGCTGAAATTTCCCTCAATGCCAACAGGTTGCACAGCAGCTCGGAGCGACACAGCAGAATACTTCTGCTTCCTTGTTTTTTTACTGGCAGCTCAAAGAGGGCCTGGGACAGTTTGCTAAGATTGGGCAGAGGAACATGCATCTCATAGCATCTCTCTGAAAGTCAACACAGAGAAGGGTGTTTGAGGCCTGTCACAAGGTGAAGACAGATGCCTGGCACTTATGTTGTCACTGAGGACAATGAACAGACTAATTTGTAGCAAAAGCTTAGCCAGGTATCTTTACTCTTAATTCCTGTTTATGATGGTAGATGAGGAAAGACAATTATGGTGGAGACAGCGTTTGTGGGGGGAGATGATGCTTGATCCTGATGCCTGATCGGTGAGGAGTGGTCCAGCCAGGTTGGTGGTAGTGAGCGGGTATGTGCAGTGTGTGTGTACAGTAGTGAGAAAGTGCTCCAATCTTTCCAGCCTACACACTTACAGCCCTGGAGGAAGGTTGTCCGGCCATACTGCCTGCTTTTGGATCAGTCTTATTTCTGAGTCAGCCTCTTGTGGCTTCCACATCTTTGATTTACCCCGCTGCAAATGTTCTTTCACCTTCACTGCCTCTTGTTGTCACCTTTCTGGTTCACTTTTCATCCTCTTCCTTTCATGCTTCTGTTGGCCTCCTCATTTCCAGCACAGGATGCCGATGAGGGGAACAGCACCACTGGGAAGGAGATGATGTGTCAATCCAAACAAGAAGCACCATAAGGTGTAATACAATCAGAAAGAAGCAGGCAGATGGAGAGGGATGGCAAGAATACTTGGCTCTTTATCTTCGTTACAAGGTTCATATCTGTGGTATTGCTTCTGTGCTGCTTGCCAACAAGGAAGGGATGGCAGGGAGTACAGGTGTGCAGGGAGAGTTTTATTTGTAGGCAGAGTGGCTGGTCCTACTGGATGGAGAAGCAGAGAAGAGCAAAAGGGGATTTATTGGGCAAGCAAGTGTAGGAGCAGGAGAATAAGGGAGGGTGATGTGATGGAAGACCCAAAAGGGACATAGGGATTCTCTCCTTGATGGACCCCTGGGAAACGCCTTTCAAACGGAGACTGTTCACCCTGGATGCTCTGGAGAAAGAAGTGAAGGAGGGTGGTTCAGAAAGCAGGAGAGTATGTGGTTTATGCTGATATAACTGCAGAGGCATGGTATTTGTCTTGGCTGGTGAGATGGAAGGAGGTATGTGGACACCTTGCTTGGAGAGGAGAGCATGAGGAGGTGAGGACTAAGGTGTGGAAGAATGTGGTGATCTTTGTAGCATGGGTGAATGATGGGTGAAGGGGGTGAATAATGTGGAAACTTCAAACAGGAGCTGTTGGCATGGGCTGGCACCAGTGGTCCCTCTTCTCCAAAGGAGCTGCTTGTCTGGCCTGTCAGAGGAGGGTTGGGCTCAGGTCTGATGAGAGGACAATATTTGAAAGAAGTAAGCTCATCCTCTGAAGAAGAGAGAAGACATCAAAATTACTCCTAAGCCAGCCAAACACAGTGACCATATGAAACCTCCTTTTTTCATATCCTTGTTTATTTTTCACAGGGGGCTTTTATTTATACCCCCTTAACACCCGTAGTGTTAAAGCAGCCTTATTAGGATGCTGCCCTTCACCGAGGAACTCTGCTCTTGAAAAAGAGCATTAAAGATTCAACAAATAGCCCAGAATTGGGATTGATCCTAACCTCCCCTAAATGGGAGTACCTTCCCCCATTAATCAGCCTTGGTTTTCACTTACAGGATGATGGCCTCAGTGCTACACTTCTTCGGGACTAAAAGCACGTTAAATATTTATCACAGCTGAGTATTCACTTCCCCCTCTATTGCCAGCTAAGATCCACTGCTTAAGCCTGCGTCGGCTTGACAGGCTGCATAGTGAGGTGGCGTGCCATTAGGAAACCTCTTGTGCCAATGTGCTTCACTCATTTGCTGTGCTAAGCATGGAGAGATGGTGGCATCTCTCATCTTGAAGCACGGTCAGCATGGGACCGTATTATAAACTCTCTCTGCTAGCATTTGCACTGGTAAATTAAACATGCTTGAGTCTGCTCTCTAGCAGAGGCTGGAGCATCCACACACCCCCATGTCTACTTCAACCACTAAAATAGGATTACTGGATCCAAACTGCTCTGTGGGAGCAGCCCCAGACTCTGCTGAGGCTTTGCCCCATTCCCGGGACTGTGTTAGCAGTTCAATGTGTAGTTGTTTGCAATGCCTGGAAATGTTTCGAGCTTAGAGCTGTGCACATGGCTCCTGTGCTGTCCTCCTGTGCTGAAAGGATGTCGGCAGTGCTCTGAGCTTCCCTGGCATGCTGAGAGAGATCTCTTACTGCCTTGCGAGTTCTGAAATGACGCAGGGTGTTTAGTAGTCCTGTTGGTCTAAACATACACAAGTAAGTCCTTGTTAATTGTGCCAGGTGTGCTGTAGTATTTTGGACAGCAGCTATTTTAGGAGCATCTCTGGAAGCTGCCTTTCCTTTTAGTTCTCCTATCCTGCACCAGCATTTCTCAAAAGAAGACTCAGACTTTGGGAGCTGCTGATAAACCCTAGAGGTTGGAAAAAGCTTGGTCTGCTCCACCCCAGTGCCCTGATGTGCTGCTGAAGCAAGCCCAGAATCCTCCTGAGCCACAGTGCTCCAGTCCCATTTAGCTACTAAGGTAAAGCTCCTTGTGATGCTGGAAGGAGTTCTGCTTCTGCAGCAGGCTCAGGGCATACTCTATTTGGCCAACTCCAACAGCTGAGATTGAGCTGTTGTTGCTGAGTTAGTGCTCATTTCTTTTAATATATTTAACGTTTTGGCATCATCGTGATGCATCTCCCTGGCTTCAGACACACACCCCCCACCCCTAGTTTGAGTTACTGATGTGCTCAGCCTCGTTACAGCCGTTTACACGTACAGGCGCACAATGTGTTTCATTATCCTTGTATCAAACTTGTTTTGCTGCTGTCACGCACCAGAAAAGTTGAACACGTCTGATCAAAGGCATGTAAACACAGCTTCAAAACAAATGCCCTCGAGTCCTGCCAAAAGCACAGAGCTGTCTCTGAGCAAACCACATCTAGTATTCCCCTGCCTGCGCCTCCCGCTCCTTCTCTTGAGCGGGTGTTCGATGCTGCCTGATCTCAGTGAGCCTCGTGGCCTGCCGTCTGTGACAGGGAAAGGTTGCCCACTTGGCTGAGTAAACCTCAGTAGGGTTTTGCACTGAACAAGGCAGCTGGAGAGGAGAAGAGCAGAGACAGAGGGAAAAACTTGCTGCGTCTTTCCACGTGTGATACTTCAAACCCCAATGGTCTGCACTTTGCAATGTGTTGCAGCTCTGTGGGGTTGAGGGAGAGGAAAGCATGATACAAGTTGGATGGAATTAAAGGTGCTGAATGTGCTTTTTCCAGGTCTCTTGTGGGCATCCAGCTGGTGTATTATCCTGAGGTGGCAGCTGCAGGACCAGGAGCAGGTTCCCAAGGCTGCTGCTGTCTGCATTTCTGGGGCATCTCTCTGGAGTTGGAGCTTGACTGCAAATAGATGCAGCCGGTTGCATCCTTTATCACGCTCTCGCTGTAAGCAGGATAAGAGAGGCAGGGCAGAGGGACTAGGAGTGGTCCCAGACAAGGAGCTGAGTTTCCAGCCCTTTGTAGGCAGGGAAAGGTGGGGTGAGACTTGTACCCTTGGCTCAGGATCCCTGATGTCACTTGATGTCCTGTGAGCCTGCTAAAACTTGGTTAATACTCTTTAGCTGCAGACAAATCAAGTTTCCATCTTACTCCTGCCTCTGGGAGGGCTAGATATGCATCTTAAACAGGAATGGAAATCTGTGGGCTTTTGCAGCCTGTGAAGGCAGGTGTTTTCAGAAAACACTAGCTCCTTTCAAATCTGCCAAGAACCTATTCACAACTTGGCTATGGGCATGACCAGCGAATAGTTTGGGAATTCATGAGCTTGTGAACTGACCCGGACTCTGCAAATGAGTTGCCCAAGGTCTTTGCCAAATGCATTTGAATAATGGACATGTCAGAACCAAATGGGGTTGCAAATGGTGGGTTATTAGTGCCCATTGCCTGTGCCAAGCAGTATAAGCACGCAGTGTGAGGGGCCCTGCTTTGTGCAGGGCTCATCCTGGGACCGAGGGTGGGTGAAGCAAGCAGTGCTGATGCAGATAAAGATGATCCAACGGGTTTCCTTCAAAGCATCTAATTGTATTAACAGGGTAGATAGAAACAAAATCTTCACCCCACGCTGTTGCTGGACAGTCCCAGGCAGGCTGTGAAACGCCCTGCAGGCTGTTGGGACATGGTCAGGGGTTAATGATGGTGTCAGTCTTCATAAATCATCCCTAACGAGACTTGGGAAAATGTGGGTTGGAGTTTCTGATGCACGGCGGCACTGAGTTGCCTTTCCCTTGCTTGGAGCATTTTCCCCCGTTCAGTTTTAGGGTCATCTGTATGAAACCTTTGTGAGGCTGGAGATGGTGGAAGATTTCCTCCTGCTCTGGGTAGTGAGAGGTCCTGAGCTCTGCCCAGACCCTGTTCCTGTCTGATGTGCTGAAGACTAAATGTATTTTATCCCTTTTGTTTTGGTCCTTAAGGAAGTAGTTTGCGAATCCCTAGAGTGCCAGAAATACTAGGATGGAGGATATCGCCTGGATCCTAGAGCTGAGCATCCTAGCTTGCTGGTGCTGGGATTGCAGTGGCTCTGGGTAGAGCCCCACAAAGCCTGTATGAACCAGCAATGCCTGTGGGCAGCATCCTACCTAACCACCAAACAACAAAAAGGGACCTGTTTTTGAGGAGCCCTCACAGCCCTTCTCACAGCATGGGGACCACATTAAGGGGATGCCATCAAATCCAGACGCTTTGCCTGGGAACACTCTGTCTAGGAAGCAGTACCATAAACACGACACTTGTAAGGTAGGAAGAAGAAGAAGCAGAAAGAAGGTTATTGAGGTCCCCACCAAAGGCTACTTCTGTGGCTGGTGGTGGTGGGCTGCTCTAGGCTGTGTGTGGTCCTTGCAAAAGCTGCCAGGCTCCGACTGGGATACTGGGAGGAGTGAAGCAGGGTACAGTGAATATTCCCTCCGATTTAATATTTATAAAGTACTGTCACAGCCCTGGAAGTGTTGGGACTCTCTGAAAAGCTGTAGGAATGTACTAATTAAAGAACACAATGGGAATGTAAATTGGGAAAGCTCCCCAGGGGGAAGCAGCCCTGGGGGGAGCTAATTTGCCAGTCCCC
>JASSUY010037614.1:0-21343 GCA_032466535.1 Forpus xanthops | reverse complement strand
CTAATTTGCCAGTCCCCACTCCTCCCCTGCAAACTGGCTGAGACACTGGAGCACTTAAGGAGGAATTTGAGTGTTAAATATAATCTGGAATTGTGTTTTTGGCTTTTTTTGTAATTGGTTTATTTTTCTCTTGGGTAACTGTGTTTCCAAGTCTGTAATTGGGACTTTAACCCTCTGCGCTACTACAATAAGGGCTAGTTAGGGTGGGTTTTTTTGGTGTTTGATGTTGAATACTGATTCAGGTGACTCTTCCAGCCCCAAGGTGGAATGTTACCTCCTTGGAAGAGGTAAAGCTGGATGGAGAGCTCCCACAGACAGCACTGTGAGATCTTTGCAGCCCAGGACAAATTTTAGAGGCTCCCAAAGGGCTGTTTTGGGGCTGTTGTAGCTCAAAGCTGGAGCAATGAAGGAGATACGGCACCAGGGCAGGGCTAACCAGACAATGTCTAGCTTTGGAATAAAGTGTCAATTGTCAAAGTCATGCCCTAAAACACACCTTAAGAGTATGGCTTTTTGTGTTGGCCTTTTTTGCCTGCCCATTTATCTTCATGGTCCAGCTTACTCCTTTGTGCCGTTTTGACTTGTCTTGTCCCTCTCAGGCCAGTAGGCTGGACTCGGGGTAGAGGCAGTGTTATTCTTGTCTTCTCCTGTAAATTCCTCTTATGTAGTCCAGGGCAAGAAGACAAACAAGGAGACCCCATCACAGATGCAAGGTGAAGTAAAGACAGTGGTCAGTGAAGGATGACTGTGAACTCATGCACTGCTTGGAACTGGGTTTGCAGGTCAGCTATGTCCCTGTGGCTGGGTTTGCAGCTGATCAAAGGGTTTGTGTTCTTGGGGATATTTTTGCTTCCATCATCTTGAGCAGACCCTTTAGAGTGTTTTATTGAAAGGCGTCCTCACAGTTTGTAGAAGGACTTTGAGAAGAGAATCCAGTGTAATGGTTGCTGGAGTTTTGTATGGTGGCTTGGTGATGGCACTGTATTTAGATGGTGCTTGCAGTAGCAGGCAGGAACTGCCTGTTTCAGGGTCATTTCTCTCTCATTTTTTGTTTTCCTGCTTTACTTCAATATTTATCCTGTTTTTTTTCCAGTTGCTATTAGTTCCCTGAGATTCTCAGCCATTGCTAGCTCCTGTTGGAAGGGGTTAGAGGGCTCCTTAAGCTGACATATAGGAAAATATGATAGACGTACTCATGTGACACGAGTACCCTCAAAGCAGTAGAATTTTGCATTGCTGTGGGGACTGACTTGCTCTGGATAAATTAGTGCTGTGACGCACAACAGCATCCCTTGTTCTAACCCTGAATTCAGCACAGCATCCCTCTCCTCTCCCAAGGATACTGGGGAGGGAAGCCCCTATCCACCCATCCTGCTGCAACTGGCTATTTCTGCTGCCACCAGATCAGACTTCATGCCCAGGGTCAAGCCACGCTGCTGCCACTGCTCCATGACAGCCCAGCAGCTCTTCATCTCTTCCCATCTGGATCCAATAGCTTCATGTGGTGAAAACCCGCATCGAGCTGGGGAGCTTAGGAAGAGACACTTTCCTGGCTGGGGCAAGAAGGGTTACCCAATGGGGCTGCCATCCTGATCCACATCTCCCACCATGGTCCTTGTCTCCCACTGTGGATAAATGGGCCCTGTGGAGATTGCTGCAAGGATCCGGAGCTCTCCCAGAAGTTCTCCTCTATGTCTGCCTATATTTATTGCCATTTGTTCTGATTTCTTTTTCCAAAAATAAAAGTTGGTTGAATTAGCGCAAAAGCTTGGGAGGAAATGGGCTGAGGGAGCCTGGGGGAACAAGGATTTAGACATTGTGCCTCCTTTTCCTCACCCCATCACTGAAAAATACATGGAATTGTGAGATTAAAAACCTTTTCATCTTGATTTACTGTCAGGCCTTGTGATTGTAGCCCTTGGTAGGTAGCTGGGGAGGAAAAATAGGACAAAACTAGTATTTTCTCTGTATGTGGTAGTGAGGAAGGCAGAGACGGAAGCACCTTCACCTTTCCTGGGCTCCACACCTCCAGAGCTGGGCTGGGAAGCTGTGGTTGACCCAGGAACATGGCCTACGTATCCTGAACCTTAGGACAGCCCTTTCCCTTCTTTTTTCAACTGCAGTGCCAGGAATGGTCTTTTGGGGACCAGGCTGGGGCCTGTTGGCACTCAGGGCTGCTTCCAGGTTCCAATACAGCATTTTCCTATGCAACCTTTGTCCAGTCCACCCCAGGGTGTCCAATACCCCCTGGACCTTGACCAGATTGTTCTCCCTTCCTCCCTCTTTCACATCTGAAGTTAGTTTCCTCGAGATGACAGGGGTCAGGAGGACTCGGGTGCTGACGGATCACAGTGTGCTGCCCTGGTCTGCAGCCCTGCATTCCTCCTGCCTGTTCAACTGGATGCAAGATCCCTTCTGGGCTGCAGCTCTAGGGGGATGCTGTGCTGGGGGATCAGACCTGAGCAGTGCAATGAACTCTCTCACTTGCAGTCACCACTGTGGATTTTCTGCTGGAAGAGAAACTTGCCTCGATTGCAGTGATAAATTAAAACTGAAGAGCAACAAATTAAAACTGAGGAGCAACTGCTATGTGCTGGGCTGGGTTAGGCTGATGGTGGCTATCAGTGCTCGGTCCTAACCTGATCCAGCTTGTTTGACACACTGATCTGTGAGACAGCAGCTTCCCACTGGGAAACAGCCCTCGGCTTCTCTTGTCCCGTCTTTGGGCAAGGGAAAAGGCTTCTCGGAGGCAGGGGAGAGAGTCTGCGATCTCGGCCGGGGGCCAAGGTAAGTCACCTTCATGGCGGGGTTGTTTGCACAGCTGCGGGTGGCCGTGCCCACTCCAAGAACTCCACATTCTTCCTTGCATCGAATATCCGGGACAGGCATCCCTCCGCGCACAGCGCGCTTTCATTTCCGTCGGCAGCCTTTGGAAGCTTCACTGAGCATCAGAGCGCTGGGGCTGACCCTCCATCCCGCCTGTGTATTTGCCTGGCGGATGGCAGCATGTTGCAGCCGGCTCCAGGACCACCGCAGGAAAGCATCCCTGCATGCTTCTGAGCGCACATGCGGTTGCTCTCCTCCTCTCGGAGGCCGGGCTGTCGGAGCAGGAGGTTCTCCGCCACCTCCGGGCGCTGACAGCCTCCCCGCGCAGAGCCTCTGCTGTCGCCCGGCGTGCTGTTTTCTTTCTCGCCAGCCCTCCCGCTGACCAGCAAACCCTTCGCTGTGTGCGGATTTTACGACGGTGCCTCCGAGACACTGACAACCTGCTGACATCCATTGGGTTGTGCGTTGTTTCTCTTTTCAATTGCTCGGCTGCTTCCCATCACCCCAAAATCCCAGCACCAAGCCCAGCTCCCTGCTAGCTGCTGTCAGATTGTCTTGGCTTCTCCCTCCTTTCTTTTTTCCCCTGCTTTGCTGAGAGCTTTAACACTGCCCTGCTTGTCCTGAGACTCTGCAGAATGGCAATCCTGACACCAACAGCGCGCCAGGGCAGCCGCCCGTGCTGGCCCTGGGATTTACTACAGGCAGTTTATTTTCCCAAGGAAGTTAGTTTCCAAGATAGCATGTGGTTTTTATGAGGTCTGATCAAATAAGGTGGTATGTGTATTAGCAGGGGGGTTGCTGTTTTTATGTTCGTACATGTATTTTTAAGGTTTTCTAAATAGAGGAGTGATGAGTTGCTTGCTGCTTCCAAAACTGTATCTCTTGTGACCACAGCTTTGCTGAAATTATTACTTGAATCCAGAAAGCAAGTGGTTTCTTTGGAATGACAAAAAGGCAGAGCAGATACTCATACCTTGCAACACACACACACATTAGCAGTAGGTGCTGTTACTTTCAACACCAATGCAGAATTATTCTTTAGTTGCTTCATCCACAGTACAAGAGGCAATCAGGAGCTATGTGCAAGTTTCCAAAGGGGCTCTGGAGTTTCATTGGTGCCCAATGGGTTCTGCATGGAAAAAGAACTAGATGGAATCTTGCAGTGGAGCTGTTTCTGCTCATGTTTGTTTCTTTTAAAGCTTTGGCTGAAAGAAAGGAAAGGAGAAATTAAAGTGCAGCTCTTGGGTGTTAGCTTTTGGAGGAATTTATTGGAATAAAATTGTATAGGAAAGGAGGAATGGCTGAAAAACACTGCAGTGGTTGAAGATGTGACTATGATTATCTGCAGCCCTTTCATTAATGGGTGATTAATAAGTGATGTGCTAATGGTGTGTGGGGACCTGGTTACTTGTGGCTTTCCATCTGGGTAGGTTTAAAAGTATCTATATAGCCATCTCGTCTCATTTATATTTCAATGGTTTCATCTCACCTCTTCCTTTTCCCTTTCTTCCTCTCTATGCATCCCCTTCACTCTTTCTAGGCTGGCTACACCAGACCAGGTGGGCATCATCCCATGGCTTAGGGTTGTCCCCTCCATGGGAAGTCTGGCTGGCAGAGTCCAGCCAGGGACATTACCAATTCATTCATCTTCTCCAGGTCCCAAGTGCTTTGGCCAGCCATACAACCCCCGTGGAGCAAACCATTCAGTGAGACCTGCCCTCATGTTGGTTTTCAGAACAGCTTCCCCTTTCTCCTGCCTTTACAGAGGCACATCCGCCTGTCTGGGTCGAGTGCTTAATCCCCTCTCCAGTGGTGACCCCTGTGGAGCCCACCCTGCTGACAAAGATAACACTGCCCGCATCTCCTCAGCACATCTGCGGCTCTGGGATTTGGTTTTCATTTCCTCTTGCTCTCCCCTCTCTCCCCCTGTGAGACCCAATGGTTTGGCAGCAGATCCTGTCTCCCTCTTTGCTTTCCTGCAGAGAATCATTTCTTCAGGGTGTTGTGTTAGCAGGGTCAGAGCTGAAGCCACTGGATGTCCACTGGAGAAGACATGAAAAGCGAATCTGTGCGGTGTGACCTAACTCCTACCTCCCCACCACTCCCTTGGGGACCAACACCATCTTCCCCATCTCCTTCCTTCTTTCGTTCTTCTGTGCGCTTTAGTTTTTCTTGACACTTTTTAACCTATTCTAGAAACCAGTGCAAAATGTGACATCGGTGAGATAGATTGACAACTTAACCAGTATTTCCACTACTTCAGAGAGAGACAGCATCAGCTGGAACCATGATTTCCAGAAAATCATTACCTAGATGCACAAATATCCTGAAACAAACCCCACCTTCTTGCCGACATATGGGATTGCCAGCTGATTTAGCATCTGCACCCAGAGCTCGTTGCTCAGCTAAGCCTACATCCCAGTGTCATTGCAGTAATTTCCAGTTTGGTCCCAGCTTTCCTGCTGGTGCCTCTCTGAAATATTGCCATGCTATGAGAATGCAATGCTGCATTCAGGCATTGGCCTTTATGAAGATAGGAGCTGCCAGTCAGGAGCGGCACGATGATTTTCTCCTCTTTCTGCTCCAGGAAGCAGCTCTTGTAGAGGGGGAGGATTTTGGAGACAAGAAGCCTGGGGGGTGTGTATGTGTTTATAAGGGACATGGGAGAGTTAAAGCCCTTTGATAGCTCAGTAAAGGACCTAAGGAAAAATAGCCCTGAGCTTTGATTGAAAGCCTGGGTGTTGCTTTACCAAGAAAATGCTACTGTTGTTTGCACTGCTGCAAGTTATTTACCCAGTGCCTCCTGCCAGCAAGTGTTTACACCTCTCAGGAGCAAGGTTGTCATCAGTAGGAACCTGCCCTGTGTTTTTTCTGGCTGCTGGTGAGGTGTCTCCTGAGGACGAGGACACTGGGATGAGGGCTCTTTGATCCCTGTGGCTTCAGGGAGGGCAGTTGATGTGCAGTGGCTCCTGCTTGAGCTGCTTCTTGGGGTGCAATGTTCCCATCAAAACTGCTGCAGACTTTTTTTGGTGCTTTGTGCAGGCAGGAGGAGAACAATTTCTTACTTTTGCCCTTTTGATCTCCTTCCACCTTCGCTTGCTCAGCTGCGATCCTGCTTTTTGCAGGGGTCAACAGTGCCCTGAATGAATACCTTTGGGATGAGGACTGCCATTCTGCACCTGATCTGCCAAATGCATGTTCATGTCCGAGCTAAAAGCCATCTTTCTTACCTTCAGCTGAAGTATTTCTGGAAAACTGATGCAAACTTTCCATGGGAAATTACTGCGAGGTATTTGCTCAGCTCTGGCCATGCGGACAGGCAAGCAGTACCTCACCGTGACCCAGGAGTCTCTGCTCAATCATCTGCTCATACAGAGCAGCAGAGCAGATAAGAGATAGCTGCCTTATGTTGCACACTTGTTTCTTCTCAGCCTCTCATTTGCGATGAGGTGAGCATAAGCAGGGATTAGTTTGTTAAGCTGTGACAGTTCATTAAACTTCTTGGACCTTTTCTCTTCGTTTCCTCTCTAGACATTGCTGATGGCTGAGCCGGTGTGTGTGCAAATACTGTGGGACAAGACAGGCAGCGGAAATTTTCATTATTTTAGTTCCCAAACACCCTTATCTGTTTGCAAAGCCTGCCGGGTGCCTGCAAGAGCTGTTACATTTCAGATACTTCCATTTCGAAAAGCCTGTGGAAGTAAAGTTCATTTTTCTTGGCTATTTTTTGCCTTCAAGTGAACTTCTTTTTCATTAGAACATACAGCTGAGGCTTAGATGTGTAAAACTTGGTGAAATTAATGGGAGCTGTGCCCTGAATTTCCTGCATGGCTTTTAAATCCTCTGACTTGTAAACAAGGAGTCTAGTTTGCAGCTGTCTTTCAAAGCCTACCAGAGGAAGCCCCAAAAGTGTGAAGGTAAAATGAGAAGGATGCTTGCAGGGAAGAGGAATGATGTGGTGTTCCTTGTTTTATGCGTCCTTGCATTAACTGCTGTACAAAGAATGGGGATGGAGCTTGCTGTTACGCTTGGATGGAGAATGCCAGGACATGGTAGGGCTGTGCTGTTGGTATCACAATCACAGTGGTCCCTTTTGGCTTTGAAGGCTATGCAACCTTCTAGCTTACAGGACTCTTTTAAGCTCTTGCAAAAGATGTGATTGCCCTGCTGGGCAGCTGTGCATGGGAACGTGCTCTTGGTTATATTTTTCCCAATGTGAAAAAGTCACCATTGAGAGGAAATGATTTGCATGCAAAGCTGTGCCACCCCATGGCGGGTTTCACCCCACACAGAGCACAGAAGGGGCAGCTGAAGGTGAGACGTGTGAGCATCTCTGTGTAGCCACAGAAATCTCATTTGTTCCTCAGTGGTGGGAAAGGAAACGGAGCAATAACCCAGGACAGTTTAATAGAGTTTGGGTGAAATACGGTTGTTTTTGTAAGCTGGTCTCTGTGCAGTGAGGGTTCTTTAGCCCGTTTGTTGTGCTTGGCTCTGCTCTGGATGTTGGCACCAGCTGCTCTGCAGGTGCACGTGTCATTGGCAGGAAGGAGCTGGGATTTGGGGATTCGCCTTGGGGAGGAGGAAAAAAGCAATGAGAGATGATGTTTATGTCTTATAAGTGAGGAACACTAAGTGAGGAGCAGAAAAGACACAGCCCGGGGTTCAATTCCATCTCTCAGAGCTGGCTTGAGGGCAAGGTCCTCTCTCAGTGGCGACTTCTCCTTTCCCTGGACAAAGCAGGAGTGGGTCCTTTAGGCTGAAGAGCCAGCTCCTGTGAGCAGAAGTCTGCTTAGGGACTGAGAGTATCAGAGATAGTGAGCAATAGCAAGTATTGCCTGTAATGTCCCGAAAATCATGAAACTGGGAGGGAGGGCATTTCTGTAGCTGAGACCATAGGGATGGAGACAGATGGCATTTTTGGAGGTGCTTGCCCTGTACCTCCCTATTGTTTTCACTGCCACTTTTGCTCCCTCTTTCCTATCCTGTGCTGTGGAAGTGAGTCCTGGGGTCCAACACCCTGAAGGTGCAGAGCCAAAGCCTCAGATGCCCTCAAGGAAGCAATGATGTTGACAGGTCCCAGCTTTTTCACCCTCCCATCTGGTGGTGGGGCAGCATTCCCAGGGCAACTGGTCCCTGTGGCCTTTCGATGTGGTTTCTGGGGGTGAATCACTGCACTGTGCACCCCTGTGCTTGCCACCCTTGCCCAGTTTTGGAGCACAGGGACTGGTGGGAGCAGACTGGGATTCCCAGTCTGGCCAAGGGGATGTTTGGTCCAGCATGCAGAGGAGGGGAAGAGGCTGATGTTTCCCCTGTGATTGAGGCAGAAGCAGCGGACCTGGCACAGACCCAAGGCGTCTTTGCTTCCTGCCACCCTTTCAAATTAAGCAAACGATTCATTTTATTTCTTTAATTTTCCAAATGGAAGTGAATTGGCCGTGCTGGCAGGTGCCTGATTGACGTTCCAGAGAGGATATGAGCCAGGAACTGGGGGGTCGTAGCTGCTCCATGCCTGCCACCACATTCCAGCAGCGCTGGTAAGGACCCGGCCCCACTACTTAGAGCATGGGGTCCACTTTGTCCTCCTAGTAACAAAAGGCGCCCTGGTTTTATTGCATGAGTAAAAAGATTGAAGTGCTGAGCTCCTTCAAAGCCCTTTCGAAATGGAGAAGAGAGCCATGGCTCTCCCACTGCCCCCTGTTAACTCCTGGTGTTCAGTGTTTTATAAATGTGGCTTTTCCTCTTGCTTTTATTATGCTTTGCAGAGACTTCCTCATGTGTCTGCTTAGTCCCCTGCCTGCCTCAAGGGGGACACTATTAATAAATGGCACTGGCTTCCCCAAGAGGACTGAGTCCTTCCTTGCAAGGAGGTTTTGGGGTGGAATGCTCCCACAGGGGACTCACAGAGAGAGCTGTGCACCCTGCCCAGCATCACCACCATGCATCCTTTGCTGTAGGGCTCAGCATCCATCTGGTGCATGTATCTGCACCCTTAAACCTTCGCGGCTCTGGTTAGCGGTGCAAAGCACTGTGTAAAGCCAATTACAGCTCTCCCTGCAGTGAAATAAGTGCTGGGAGATGGCAAGGGGAAAATTATCCCTGCTACCTGGCACTGATTATCAATCTGACCACTGCATTGGTGAAACAAACTGCAGCCAGTGGCTCGTTACCAGAGTGTGTGGTGTGTAATTCTGTCTAGCTCCCCAATCCCTGTTAAAGATCCTTTCCTTATCTCTGGCACCACAGTCTCTCTTGTGGCTTTTCCCCATTTACTGCTGTTTTGCTCAGTGCTCTTTCCCCTTGGCTGCCCTACTCCTGGTGAGCGGCAGTAGGATGGATATCCTCACCCTGAGCAGGGATGGGGTGCTGGAAAGGCAAAACCTCAGGATTTTCAGCTGTCCTGGAGCTGAATCCCACCCTGCAGTGTTATTGTATGCCCAGGGCTTTTTCACCTTCCGTCCATCTCTTCTCTGCAGGATCCCCCTGAGAAACCAGTGGATATACCAGCCCTGGTGAGCTTGCAAACCTCTGAGCCAGCCCTCTGGAGAGCCAGACAAATGTGATTGTGTCATGGTGATGATCCCAGCCTGGATCATCAAAACCAGCAGCTTCATTGGCCTTTTGAGGGTGATAAAAGCAATCCTCATACTCACCTCACCTGCTTTCAGGAAACAATCCCCCCTTCAGGTGCAAACACACTGTGTGCCTAGGACCTGTTCTGCTTGGCAAAGATGTCACCAGCCCCCAGGCTTCTTGTGGTGATGGGGAAACTGAGGCATGGCAAGCTAATGCCATACACTAGGAGCAGCTCCACCTGTGTCCTGGGACACCAGGATTCCCAGCAGGACAGCAATAGGCCATAGGAAAGGGGAGCCCACAGCATCCCTGTGCCAGCCCCTTGGTGCAATGGAATGCTACCAGCAGAACCCCCTCTCTACAGCATGCCAAGCGCTACAAGCCCCTAAAACCTGAGTTTCTGCTGTTCCTAAAGCCCTGCCTGTGAAGGGCACCATCCCCATGGCTTTTGTGCAAAACCATGAGGAGCTTGGAAAAGGTTGGGCAAAACACAAGCTGTCTGCAAGCTCTGTGGCAGCTGGAAGGATGTGGATAAAAGCTCTGCTGTCTACCACTGAGATAAATTTCATTTCTGGCTAATTCAGAGGTAAAAGGGAAGCTCAGCAGCTGGGCTTTGTAACCCTGCATGGAAGAGGTTTTCTGGAAGACACAGAAGCTGGCTCATTTTTACGTGGGCATTAGGGATGTGACAACTTAATTGCGGAGAGTTCTCCAGAGGAGGAGCAGCAATCAATAGGTGTTGGGCAAGATGCTCGTTGCAAGATAAAGTCTATTTGTTAAATTATAGTCATTTGTCTCCTCACAGCCTCCAAAGCAGTTAATTGTGAACAGCTCCAGAAGGGTGGCATGCTTTGCCCCAGCTTGATGCCCGAACGCTGTGCCCTTTGGATGCGCGGGATGGAGATGGCTGGTGGTGCTGCCAGCTAGCGGTGCCGCTGCCGCAATTCAGGCGGTAGGGACCCGAGCTCCGGGGAAGGCTA
The DNA here is from genome assembly GCA_032466535.1 of Forpus xanthops. Taxonomy (NCBI): domain Eukaryota; kingdom Metazoa; phylum Chordata; class Aves; order Psittaciformes; family Psittacidae; genus Forpus; species Forpus xanthops. Next base: position 10,964 of record JASSUY010037614.1, on the reverse strand, counting down.
AAGGTTATGAATTCAAGCCCTTAAGCGTGTCCTGTAATCCCTTTTCTGGCCCGGAGGAGCGGCAGCCTCTTCAATTACCAGGGCACGGAGGGCTGCAGGGTGTGCATTTCCCAAAGGCCAGCCCAAGGCTGCAAGGGAGAGCGGCCAAAAATACTCAGCTTATTTGGGCGCTGTGGGGACTTGCCTTACAAGGCTGGAAAGTAGTTTGTTAAACAGAAAGAAACCAACTCAGCCTGGGATGAGAGGATGAGTTGTACATGCTGGGGTAGCAGAGGGGCCTCTGTGGGCTCCCCGGGGCTGGCTCTGCCCCAGATGTGCATGCATAAGCCTCGCTGATCTGGTCTTGGCCCTCCTGGGACACAGCTCTCCTGGAGTTGATGCTGCTAAGCATTTGCTCTCCAGGGCCTTGGGCTGATGAAGTCTGTGCTTAGGGATGTGTTTTCAAACAGGGGAAGCTTCAAATGAATGCTGCTGCTGCTGGATGGGTATAGAAAGGGGGCTTTTGTCCATCTTCCCCAGTTGCATGACATGTTGCAGGCTGTGCTCACAGCAGTTCCTGGCTCCGTGGCTCTTTGGGCTATCTTTGGTATGGAGCAGAAGACATGCCACCTGGCACATCCATGCAAGAAGCTGCCATAGGAGGTGGGATAATTGGGGTGATGGGGACACCCACAAGGACCATGTCCACTAGCCCCCCCTCCTCTATATACCAGCATGTGTGCATCTTGTTGCAGGAGGTAGGAAGGTCTGGACCAGTGCTGTGTATGTTTTCTACTCAACACATTGCTTAGGGCATCCTTTATTTTTCTGTTTGTTCTCTCTGCCTTCTCTGGCCCTTCCTCTGCTCCCCAGCTGTGCTAGCACAGCCTGCTGCCAGTTGGTGAGACCTGTCTGATGCTATACAGCCTTCTCAGCTGGGAGACACCCCCAGGCTCCCTCCCTGTTTGCCTCCTCATGGTGCTTTCATATGGCCATCCTTAGTGCTCATACTTGAAAACAGCAAAAGGCTGTGAAGAACAGGATTGAGATAGGAAATTAAGTAGGAGAAGCTCCTTATAGAACTAAAGGAGGGCTATTCTCCCAGTCTGTCACTGGGGATATCTCCTGTGTTGTGATGGGATGGACAGTGCTCAGGGCATTCTCCAGAGTTCTGGAGAAGGAGCACACATTGCTGGTTTAGTGCTTTGCCCTGGATCTATACTGTACCAAACCAGATGGGTGCAGGACCAAGTGGGCCCTGCATTTCTTTCCATATCCAAAATGGGGCTCAAAGTCCTACAGAAAAAAGCCCAGAGGTAGTTATTCTTGAGCAGGTGAAAACCTTATGTCAAGTAGTAGCCATGTAGGGTGACATTGCAAAGAGACAAGGTTGTGTTTTACCTGGGAAATGGTGGGGACAAGGAAGCAGCCAAGATGTCCTGACACATGCAGCCGCACCAGCATCTCTAGAAGAGGTTTCCTCTGCAGGTCAGGTAGTCAGTGGGCTAGCATCATTCACCCAGGGCTTTCAGCCTTCTGCATAGTCTGCATCATGCTCTGCTGTCTACCTTCATCTTCTACTTATCTGGCCAAGCTCTGGCTCCTGGATGTAGTACTTGGAGGTTAACAATGAAGATCTGTCTCCAGAAGTGGCAGGGCTTTGGGCTGTTGCTGGAGGCAGCAAGATCAGGCTTTCCCATCCCATATGATCTTGCATCATCTCTGTAGCCAGTAACAACCCTTGTGAGAAGGGTTCAGCCATCATTCCCTAAGCTGGGAGAGCATCCAACCCTGCCTTGGGGCAGGCAGCTCCAGCCAGTGTGGAGCAAGGTCTGTATTGGGGCCATGCAGGGGTCCAGGGAGTTTGCAGGCAGGTCCTGCCAGGTCAGCCAGGAAAGTCATTCACACGTGGTCTGAATATAACTGTGTGCACTAAGAACAGTGTTTGCACATGCAAATGAACACACGTGTTCATACATGCACATGCTCAGGGGGATGTGGAGGATGCCCACATCTCACACACCTGGAGAGAGGTGGTTGTCTCTGCTCACATCCTCCTCAGGGGGACAGAGGCACACACGTGATGTCCTCAGTGCCTCGCGCTCTGTCCGCGTTGATCTCATGTGCTGAGATTCTCGGAGGCACCCAAAGGAGTCATCGAGCTGCACGCCGATCACTGCGTGCTGCCAAAATCCTCTGGAATCTGCTCCCCTGCGTCGCCCCTTCCCAGGTCAGCATCAGGCTTCGCGGCAGCAGGTGCTGAAACCCGTCCCTTCTCGAGACCTGCCTCCCTTGCTTTTCCAGCACATTTTCCAGAGGTCAGTCATCCCCTCCCTGCCGCTGGATTACTTTCCTGCCCCTTCCCACCTGCTCCATCCTCCCAGCAGCTTTTTTGGAGCTGGAAAGCAGCTATGGAGGGGTCTTGGTTGGGGAGGGGGGGAACGTGAGCGTGAAGGAGAAATCAATCCCATCCTGGCTGGGGCTGAAATCTTGGAAACACTGTGCTCCGATCCAGTGGCTCTCGAAGAACCAGGGCCGAACATGGCACTAGTTATTTCAGGCCGCTGGCAGCTATTCCTGGCCTTGACCCCAAGGTTGGTCCTTTTCCCTCGCCTCCTTCCCCGTGTGCTCGGGTGAGCTTGGTGTGCTGTGCGCGGTCAGCAAGCTATAAATAACAACAGCCATGGGTGGCCTCTGGGAAGGGCATGGAGGGGAAAGCATCCCCAGCTCCATGAGCAGCCAGGATCCCCTGCCCCAGCACAGCCATGGGTAATGTGGGTCTCCTTCCCCCCAGGGGGAAACAGGATGCCGTAAGAGCCATCATCATGTGTTTTCCATGGGGTTTTGAGTCCCAGAGCCCTGCTTTTCCCTGCAAGCAGCCAGTGGGGTTTTCAGTATGACTGATTGCTTGGGGATGGGTTTATTTTTCCAATGTCCCTTGCTAGCAGCTCAAGCTGGAGTTGCTGTCCTGCAAGGCGCCTGGCTTAGGATATCTTTTTTTTCCTCCAGATCTTTCTTTTCCTCTGGGGAGGATTGAGCAACCCGGAGGATGTTGTACAGGCAGAAGCAGCTCCACTGGAGCCTGCATGTGGCCACAGCCTGAAGTTTCCTGAGTGCTTTTCTCCTCCTTACTCTTCACTCTTTCCTTCTCCACACACTTGGCTTCTCCTCCCTATATTCCCCTCTTTCTCATGTTCTCACCTTCCCTTTCCCTCAGTTCTCTGTGCTTCTCGTCCCTCCACCTTTCACTACACCTCTCCCCCATGCTCCCTCCCCATTCCTACTATTTTTGCCTTTCTCCTGCCCCATCCCCTTTCCCTCCTTGATGCTCCCCATGGCCCCTTTCTGCAGCAGGGTACCATTTTTCTCCTCAAACACCAGCTGCCTTGTTTTTGTTGCGGTGCAGCAAATGTTTCCGCGGCGCTCTGGAGATCGACAGAGCCGACGAACAAAAGGACCTTTTCATTTCAGTATCTGGATGGAGAGAAACTGTGCTGCTGTCATGAGAGACTGACACTCAGGTGGCTCCCGTGCTTACATCCAGCCACCTCACTGGCATGAACAGCAGCCCACCATCCCTGGCCAGGAGCAGAGGAGGAAGCCCGGTGGTCTCAGTCACTCTGGGTTTGTTTGGAAACACCCGGCTTGTTTTCATTTGTTTCCTCCTCCTGCTTTTCCTGCTGCAAAACCAGTGTAATTGGAGCAGGAAATTAAACATTTGAGGCGTTAACGTGATAATCTGCTGGTTTAGGCTTTTAGAGGGGGCAGACAGCTGAGAGCTGTATACACTGCTCCTGCCCAGCGTGCCGGCAGGGAGAGGGGACCCAGTGCCATTGGAGCCTCCCCAGCATAGCCAACCTTCTTGCTTCAGCCAGGAAAATAGGAAGGGCTATCCTTCAGCATGCTCTGGCCTCAGGTGGTCTTGAGGCTGTTGGTTAGGATGTCTGTGTTTTTCCTTTTATCCTGATATCCGTACTCCATTGCCTGTGGTGGTGGGGCCGGGACCAGTGCTGGTGTGTGGCTGCATGCACCACCTGTGGTGAGTTTCTCAGTGCTTTGTTGATGCTGGTGGTGGATGAATCAGGAAGGGACCTGATCATGTCCCACATTCCTAAGGCCGCGGTTTAGGAATGCTGAGGCTAGAGAAGAGAAAACCCCCAAAAGCTGTAAGCTTTCAGAGGTGCCAAAAGTTCCATGGGAAACCATCCCTCATGCCCCTGGGGCAACAAACCCTGAGTGTAAAACACAGTGAGGGAGGTTCGGGCTGAGAGCCAGGAGAACTGATCCTTATGGGGAAGGTGGGTGCATGTCCAAACTGATGGCCAGGCAAGTAGGTTGGGGTGTTCATTTCTAGAAATGTTAAAGAGCTGAGCAGACCTCCATCAGGATAGTCCTGACTGTGGTGGAGGGTGCATTGCTTTTAGTGGGTTTGGATACTGGGATGGTGATGGAGAACGGGTGTTCCAGTGTCTTCCCTGAGCTCCTCAGCTGTCTATAGAGATAGCTGGCATGAACATATTATGGTTTTTTTAATTCCTTCGTTATGTCAGGCTTGGATTGTCAAATAGACGCTAGCATTGTAATTTTTTACTTTAATAGGAATCATTTGTAGAGAGATCTGCTGAGCTCAGCATCCCAGCTAGAGCTTTTGCATTATCGAGAGTTGCTGTCTTTGCAGATGGATGAGTTTCAAGGATTTCTAAATACACAGTCCTGTCTGTCTAAACAAAAGTTCAAATGCTGTGCAGTTCACTGGTTCGGAGCAAATGTCAAAGAGGCAGGACTGGGCTGTCGCCACTAAACAAACCTCTGTCCCATTTCCTTCTGCACTTCCCGCAAAACCCTGCACAAATTTGGTGCGGTCAGCCTATTTCTATTTATGGGGTGGAAAAAACCAATGTAGAGCAGAGCTGTGGGGTTTTTCTGCTCTGCTTGGGGTTACGAGGGTGTTGGAGGGAAATATAGTGCCATAACTGCTATAAACCCCTTCCCTTTCCAAAAAGTCTGTCAGGGAATGAGTCTTGTGACCTTTCCTGAGGAGCATCAGTCACCATTGGCCTGAGGTTCTGGCAGAGCTGATGCCTTTTCCCAAGGGTCTTGGATGAAGGTGAAGGCTGTCCAACATGGCAGACACTCTCTCCATCACCCTTGTGGATGCTTGTCTCATTTTTCCTAAATACTCCTCCAAATAGGGGCTCTGGAGCCACTGGGTGCAGAAGCAGAGCGAGCTCCCTGTGTGTATCAGGGGTTTTAATGTGCTGCGCCCTCTCTGAAAAGAAAATGCCGTTGTTTCCATATAGAGACACCACTGGGAGTTACCTCTTGCCAAGGATAGTGTTTAACTCACGGCCTGACACCTTTGCTGCAGCTCCAGGGGCAGGGAAAAAGGATTGTGCTTTCCCCAGTGATGCCTGGGATAAAAACACCCCTGGTTATATTGGTAGTGGAATGGTGAGGTGATAGGGGGACAGATGCACAGCTCTCCATGTCAGCATGGGCATATTTGAAGCCAATACCATCTCCAGCTACTTCTTGGTGCCAATGGGCACAGCAGGGCAAATCCTTCGCCTCTTTTCTTCCCTGTCCAGGTTGCCGATGAGCCATAGGAAGGAGAAGGTCCTCTCTGGGTATCAACCCCTCACAGGAAGGCTTTGTGGGATGGAGATAGCAGCCTGGCGTGGGAGACAGGAGACCTTTTTCCCTGACACCTGCATATGGTGCGACTTCGGCACAGCCTCTCGCGTCCGGTGTTTTCTGTGTGTTTTCCGAGGCGTTTTGTGTTCTCTCCTTGGCCGGTGCTGGGAGGACTGGATTGGAAAGGAAAGGGATTTTCATACTTCATCTTTTTCTCACCGGGGCCTGAAATGTGAGTGCCTCCAAGGCGTTGCCGAATGAGGTGGTAATGTGTTCATCAGCTGGGAAATCACCAGACCTCAGAAAAATGGGGAAATGAGAGATGGAGAGACATGCAAGGATTTGTGTCTGCCCATCTGCCCTTGGGCAGCCGTGGTTTTAGGATGCAGCTGGTGGATGTGGGGAGCACGGCGTTGAGGAGCATCCCAATGGTGTCAGGAATGTTGGGCCCTGCCTCAGTGTCCCCACTCAGAGCAGTAGTTGCCCTGCAGAGATGTATATGACATTCATAGGGATGTGCTGGAAGTGGTTCTTATCAAAGGTTGTTGGAGACATGTGAAGAGATAGACTCCAAGTCAATAAATACCCAAATATTGCTTAGAAGAGAAGGGCAAAGCCTCCCTTCTGCAGGGCATGGGTTGACCCCTGTTCTTCCCAGCTGGAAAACCTCCTGCAGGGAACAGGTTCAATTTTCCTGGCTGGATGCAGGTTTTGAACATAAGACCTCATGCTGCTCTTGGTGATGTTTCCCATGGTGCTCTTTCCCCTGGCATAACCCTTCCTTCACTCACCACCCTCAAGTGCCACCATGCACCTATGAGTCTTCTTAGAAATCCAAGCATTTATTTTGTGCTCTTAACTCTCCGTGGCCATGGGTTTGCTTGGAGGTGGCACAGCCCAGAAGCTGGCTGCACAGCACTGTGCATAAATAAAGCAGCTTCCAGTCTCTGTTTCGGTTTTGTGGACTCTCATGCCTTTGCTGTATTGAGGAGGATTTGCCAGCTGTCTTTTGTTGCTCCCTGCACCTCCTTCCTCTTCCTGTTTATCCACCTCCTTTGTAAATTAAGGCCTCAGGCTCCACTCTTTCTTTACATCTCATTTTATTGGCAGTCACTGAACAGAAACTCTTTGTCTTCTTTTTTTTCACACAGGATATCCAGGATTGATCAGAGCATTCCAGGTCAGGGCATACCATTGATTTACACCGTCACACGTGTTATAATCCCAGGTCTTTATGTATCACCTAGCATTTTGTTTGCCATTTCAGCTGTGGCCAAAGAGTGGAGGTTGACATCACTTTGCTGGCTGTTTTCAGCTAATTTGGACTTCAGCAATGTGTGTGATTAGCTCAAAATCTCCCTTGCAGTGTTCAGTGCCATGCATTTATCACCACGATGGGCTTCTTCACTGCCTGGTGCTGCTGTTCTCTTTGATGGTCTCCCCTATCCATCATATTCTTGATTAGCCTAAATAATATTGTCATCTGTCAATTTTTTCCTCTTTGTTGCTCAGCCCTCTTTGAAAGCATTAATAAACAGATTACAGTGTGCTAAGCCCCATCCAAAACTGAGGTGCAGAGAGTTGACAGTGCCATGCTCAATCCAAGCTGCTTTGGCTGCTTAATAAATTCACAGCCTGAGATGTGAAGAAGGTAGTAGTGAAAGAAGACAGAAAAAAATACTGTTGGTTTTATTACAAATAAAAGTGTTTCTATTTTTTGACATGCCTATGACTCTGCCCATTCACTTTATGAATGGTTAATACCAGTCTGTGTAATCAAATAATTCTCTTCAGTGTTGATACTTTGAAATGCAACCATTGTGTATTTAAATAACCAGAGCCTTTTTAGGGAAATACTTAGAACTTTGGTTTCCTGGGAATAGCATAGTTTAGTATGAAAAAAGTGTAGAGCATTACTGATATGTGATATGGTAAAATTATGTATGTGGACATGTGCTTGCAGTTAGATCAATAGATGTTATTAATGTGTAAAGATATCATTTTTATGTTTCTTTTTTATTTTCCAAAGGGCTTTGTGGTTAGCTTATTTTTTGAGCTTATTGATGAAAGAATAGTATTTATTTTGAAAAGTCAATGTTTCAAATCAAGGCAGTTTTTTTTCAATGGGCTGTAACATTTAAGCAGCGTAATAAATTTTCTTTGTCATTTACATAAGTATGTTCCTTTGAGTTTGAGATGAATGTGGCAGTCTTAAGGTCAATGGCTCTGGTTTTCCCTAAGGTGAGTTCTGGAGGCACGGAGCCTGGCCTCTTCATAGTAGAAGCGGCTTGCAACTGAAATGCCTTTAAACTTTGCATTGTTTGGAAAGGAAGCAAGGGAAGAGTGATCACAGCCGTGTTCACAATTTTCCTATGTATTGCCCAAGTTGAAATAAACATAATTCTTAAAATGCATAGGAAATGAGGCAGAAATTGCATGTCTGTGCTCTCATTTATAGTCTCCTGGCTTCTCACAAGCAGCTGCTGCGATGGTGGCTGCATCAGCACCATCAGACCTGTGTTTCTTGAAGATCCCTTCCCTTCTGCAATCAGGATGGTTTTTTGCTCTTACATTATGCCCCAGCAGTGAGCCCTGCCAGGTTTTGCTGTGTGAAAATACTGTGAGAGTTGTGCCTTGTACTTGCTTTAACCAACTGGCTGAACACTGTATTGGTGGAGGAGCATCCAATTGCTCCATTTTGCTTACCTGGCTTTTTTTGTATATTTTGCTTTTAACTTCACTATGGAGAGGTCGGAAAGTGCACTGCAGCTCACCTGCTCTCCAAAACTCTGCCTCACCTGCTTTGAAATGCTGGAAAATGGGAGGAGAGCATCCACTTTTTGGGGGGTTGTCCTATGTGTGCTGTGCCCCCTTTGCCACCCCCAGCTTTCTTCTTAGCTCAAGCAAGCCATCCTCTTTGCTACCATGAGCAAGAGCTGCTTGGAGATGGGAGTGGTTCTTGGTTGGTTTTAATTGTGTCTTTCCACCGGTGGAACCAAATTTCTGTTCTGACTGAATCTGGCTTCCACCACCACTCTCCAGACTTCCACCTTAGCCCATAGCTATTTGTTCCTCCAAAACCTCCATTTCCCCTTTTAGAAGATGGTGGTAGCACCTTCTTGCTCTTATTTTGTTCAGTAAATAGGATAAAACGGATGAGGTCATTGGTGTCTATACAGGCAGATTTGGCCTCCATTTTCTGTTTACTAGGACTGCATTAGTTATGAATAATGGCGCGTCAAACTACTCGCTCCAAGCAATTTATTCATGGGATTTGGCCCCGCTTGCTGTCTGAGAGTCGCCTGCCAACAGGATCTGATTTTTAAAATACACTTACAAACATGCAGCCATTTGCCTGATCTGTTTGCAAACATATCTGGGCCTTTGGGTGCTGAGCAGCTGCTCAGCCCCTGTGTCAGGGCCATGTGACAAGGCTCCAAAAATCACCTCATTGGCTCTCAGTCCTCGGACAGGCAGCGATGTCCTTTCAGGCAATTAAAAGAGATGGAAGATAAGAAGTCATGGGAGGTTTTAAATAGTCATCCTTCTCTTTTTGCCCTGGGGAACATCATTATGTCAAGCTGGAGGCACACACACAATCCCAAACCTTTGAGACAGGATTCTCTCCCTAACCCAGGAGAGACGGCAACAATTTCTAGCTCATTTCTTGCTGTCTGGCAAATTTTACATCTAATTTTTTGCTCTGTCACTTCCCTGCAGAATAACCATTGATTTATATAGCAGCCAGGTCCAAAACAAATGCTTTTGCTGGATACCTGTATCTTCTCCAAGAAAGGGTCCTGCTCCCCAAACTCGAATAAAAAGGCCAAAACCAAAAAGAAACCCCCACTGGCTGTGATGTGATGAGAAGGGAGCACAATAGCCCACGTGTGATGGGAGGCAACCGCGGGTCAACTCTGCCAGTTGATGTGCATTGCACACCACTGTTTTCCAGGGTATTGCTCGTTTGATTGATTGCTTAATTTGCGCGCTTGTGCGATAGCGACTGTCATGCGATGGCTTTTTTGTCATGCTGGACTGAAGGGTTTTATTCTTTGGAGACAGTTTTTAGGCTCCGAGATGCTTTCCGAGAATGCCTGGGCTGATATTCCCATGGGCCATATTTGGAAATCCCAACCGTTTCTGCTTGGCCAAAAGCACCAGTTGATTTTAAGGGACATTTTGTTTGTGTTACTGTGTATGTTTCTGGCCCCTGATGGTCTCGAAGGGGGTAAAAAAACGAAGATTCCCTGCTCACAAGACATTTGTGCTCATTAAACAGTGGGAGATTAACTTCTCTTCAGCAAGGGATTGTTTTTTAGGCTTCTGTCAGGCTTTTTTTGCACAGAGATTTCAACAAATATTGTTAACATGGGTGGTAGATGCCACACAAAGTTGGGCAGATTTTTCTGTTCGAGGTTGGTGTGATGCAGACCAAAGATGAGCAACTTATTTCCATCACTCAGCTCCATTGTCTGAAGTTCAGAATCCCTTCCACCACTTCTTCATAAAGGAGATCTCTTCAATTGATTAGGGGATGACTTACTCAAGGAGCGTGTCCTAGGTCCCTTGTGTTGCTGCCTCTCTCCCTGGTTATACAGAAATCTTGTGAGCACTGCATCCTGGTCAATGGATGGCCAGATGCAAGGGTGTGGATCCTTCCCCTGGTAAGAAGATACCCGTCCGCATAGGTACCATACAAAACTAGAAGTCTCATTTTTTGACCTTTCCTAGCTTTTGGGCAGGGAGAAGCAGACCAGGCAAGGCTGAACTTTGTTCCCTCATCATGCCCATGGTGCAGTCTTAGATCATTTCTCCCACTCACAGGGAAAGGCTGTAAATCTAAAGACCAGTCTCATTCCTCTCCCCCATGAACTTTGAGTGATTTGTCCATAACAACTGTAAGTTTTGGAGGCACTGGCGAACTAAAGAATCCCCCTCCATCCCAGGAAAGTGAAGTAATCCCTGGAAAGCCACTGAAAGACTGGTCTTTGACAGTTAACCTCAGCTTATACCCTGCTGCCAGGGTAGCACTCTGGGTGCCATGCAGGAGCCCTGCTCAAGATGTCTCCATCCTGGGGACTCACCCTGCATCTCCCAGACTCACCTCCCACTAAAACCCAGCAGCTTTGTTGAAGGACAGCTCCAACTTCCAGTGCCTATTGCAGTGCACCAAGTACGGAGCAAGAGGTCACGGGAAGACCAGCCATGCCCCATTCCCCTCATGCCTTTGCAGTTTTGCTCTATTAATCTTCCCTGGTCTCATTTTTGGCTGGAAGGAAATGTAAGGGGGGGGGGGGGGTTGGAGAGAGAAAGATTACAATTCAGGACCCGCTGAATTGTAATAGATG
>JASSUY010037613.1:0-26594 GCA_032466535.1 Forpus xanthops | reverse complement strand
TCATACAAGGAATAGATCACTTAATTCTGTATTAGTCTTTTTATTGACACGGATCATATTTACACATCTCACAGGACTTATTCTGGAGACAGCTTTTTGGGTGCATTATAGCAGCTACTTCTCTTGAACAGTGAATGCCATCTTCAGTGCAGTCCTTGTCAGTGTGCCAGAACAAGAGCTTGGAGGAATGCACAGCAGTGTCTAGCCTACTTGCTGTTTTGCTCTCCAGTGCTGCCCTCTGGACCTAATCAAAGTGGGTTTTCTCAGCTTTTTTGCAGGAAGAGAATAATCAAATCCTGAAAGACTTAAATAAGCGTGAAATCCCTGGGAATTAGTGAATGTACTACATGTAGAAAAAAATGCCTGAACGTTGAGAATTTTAATCACCAGTGAAAGGAGTTTTTTGCTTTCTACTACATTGTGGATGTTGTGTAAACACCACAGCATCCTCTAGAACCTTCTGCTCCAGGAGCAGCAGCAGCACTGTGATGCTGGTAGCGTAAATTGGGCCTCAGGATTAGTTTGTTTGCTTTGCCCACCAACTCTTAGGGGATACTGCTTGAAAACTCACGTTTAAACCCAAGGTCTTTCCAACACAAATGGCTGCTCTATTTTCTTCATGAAGTTGCAGGGGGTTCTCAGAGCTGTTAGATTTACCAGTAGGACAAAATCCGCATTAAGGAGGAACGTGTGACGAGCGCTTGGAGGAGACAGAGGATACCGTGTTTCAAGGAGGACAGAAAAACTAGCCTCAAGAAAAACTGCTGTTTCAACCTCGCAATAAGATGCTGCTTTGGCGATATTGCAACAAGACTGTACCTTTCAAAAATATCTAAAAGATGTCTTTAAATGTGCGCCATAGGACATGTCACAGGTACCTACCAATTGGACCTCTCCACTTAAGAAGTTTTTGACATGAGTCATAGGTGAAACCAAGTCATACATTCATAACACTGTTTTATTTGTAAATCTGAGGGATATAGAAGTGAATTATGCATTTAGACATGCAAGAGAAAAGATGAGCAATGGGCTGCACTTTTTAGACACCTGAGAGTTGTGCTAAAAAGATGCAAAGTGATTCCCAGCTCAGTAGAACCCCACTGCAGAGCTGTGGTCTGCAGAGGAAAGCTCTAACAGAGAGACCACAGCCTTCCCCTCAGAGACAAGAAGTGAGTAACCTTACTGATTATGGGTTAACTTTATTGAGCATGTGGCATCCTTACTGAGTGTGGAGTAACTTTAATGAGTGTGAACTTAGCATGAGTTAGGAAATAAGGATTCTCAGAATCAGAGTATCATAAAAGGCAGGGATCTCTGATGGTGAGTTGAAGACTCAGATGGGGCTCACAGACTCTGACGCGTAGTGGGGGAGAAATGGTGTGGCCTAAGTTGCTGTATCACAGGATTAGTGATTCCTCTCACCTGTGACCAGCAGCTACTTCTGGAACCAGTGTGGATCTTCATGCACCAAATTGTGTCCTGCTGAGTTCCTGCAAGCATTGTAAATGGAGATTTTCTGCTGTGAAAAGGCAGTGGGATGTTGTTAAAACCAAGGAGGTGATATTGTATGCTGCTCTACTTTATGCTGCCTGGGCATGCAGGGGAAGGAGCAGCCAGCTAGTTGTGCTCCTGCCTTGGAGTGATGTCTTATACAATCCTCCAGGTCAGGAACCTGGGAGCTCTCAAGCTATGCTGTCCACGGTGCGAAAACCTTGGATCATCCACAGGGCCACATGGTTGACATGTGCAACTGCCTCATTTCCTATTCCCGGCTGCTACAGATAGTCAACTGCCTCTCCACAGAGTTAGCATTAATTATTATGCTATGCCAGTAGATTTGCATCATCTCTTTGCAGAGGTGTAAATGTTTATCCATAGTGTAGAACTGTGGTGTGGTGAATCCAGGCATATGCCTCAATTTCAGTTCTTCTGCAGTTTCATCCAGAAAAGGGGCAGGTTTTTCATCATGGAGAGGTGCTGCATACCGTCCTTTGAACCCACTGCCTTAGGCTCTGTATTCACATGAAACAAAACTGAGACTTAACTGCCTGCAAGTGTGGGGACTCTCTCCTTGAAATCTGTGTAAAACCACAGAGTTTTGATCCATAAAATCCGTGTCTCAACTCCCTTTTGCAGCTTTTATTGAATTACCAGTGAAGCCTCAGGAATGCTTGTCCAGTTCTTGGGGGTACTTGAGGACCTAAACCAAGTCCTGATTATGTGATCCCAGTTTACTCTGCTGTGTTTGGTCAGCTTTTTAAGTTCTCATGCTGAGAATAACCATCAGTTCCTTGATTTTTCTTTGAGTTTGTTTTATCTGTTTTCCTTGCAGTGGTCTGTAAGAACAATGACCTCGTGGTAGTGCTTTTCTTGCAGCAACAGCTCAAGTCAGAAAGGGCAATTTGCATAAAGCAAATGAAAACTATCTCACACCCTGCTTAGAGATATGGCTTAGGAAGCAAAGGAGTATAAACTAAAAAGAAGTTGTAGGAAAAAAAAAAGACAAACATGTATTTCAAAAAGATCATTAAAAGTAATATATATTTAAATTGCAAGAAACTCTCCTCTAGGGGCCCTGGAAAGAAAAATGCACAAATACTCTCAGGTGAGCATCAGGAAAAGACAAGAAAAAGCAAATAAGATATGGAGACAGGAGAATACAGATCCAAGGTGCACAATGCTGTTGGTTGATGGGAGTGCTTATATTCAGCCCTCAGGTGCAAAGAATATAAGCCCCCTCTCCCAGCAGGTGACTAGCTATCCATAAACCAAGTGAAAATGAGAACCTGCCCTTTGTAGCTGTGTTTGATACTAACCTGTTATTGTCTTCATCTGTTTCTCATGCTTAGCTCATTTGCATCTCTCTGCCACCTTCAGCTCAAGAGATGGGCCATTAGTATTAGCTCCTGAAGGGACTCCTGGTTTGGTTCAGTTGTATCATGTAGCAGCTCTAACTTAGGTAAGTGCTGGGCTATTTTTGAGGTATGGTGTTTCTTTACTGTTTTTATGTTTTGCAGATAGCTGCTGTGTGTGTTACTATATTCTTTTAATCAAAGATCCCTTCTTGAGCCTGTGAGTGCCTTGAGGTGCTCAGTCTCCTTGGCTAGGCTATTATATGGCGATGTTACTGAAGTGGAAGGAGTGCTATCTCTGAATTCTTGTTTCTCTCTTAGATGCTAAGCATTTGCTAATGTGCTGTGCCTATTTTGCAAAGCTGCTGTGGCACATGATGTTTTTAAATGGCAATATTGCATCTGCTTTTCATGACAGGCACACAGCATTGAATTTTTCTTCTCACAGAGCTGCTATATCAGTGAAGGGATGATTCTTATGTCCTGTAGCACTGTTCTGACTTTGATTTCATTGGCTGGTCTTTAAGACAACTGTTTCTACCCTGGTCAAGGCAGTGTTTGTGTTTTGTATGAAAAAAGTGTGTGTAAGAAATTGTGTGAGAATCACAATTCCTGGCTCTTTTTAGAGGAGGACCTGAGAATGAACCTGACACCTGCTGCTTAATTGCTCCAAAAGGCAAAGCTTGAGTTTTCCAGTCTATTTTGTCCTTGGTGTTGCTCCTTGTTCCTCTTTCCACCTCCTTTGTTTCCTCAAAATTGCATCTCTGTGTTTTCCTGCTGTTTATACATAGCCCTAATTTTAGGCAAATTATTTATGCCATGATTAGGCCTCATGGAAGTAGCAGTGGCTGTTGCTAAAAGAGATGTTGGGATACTGTAGGTCAATAGCAAAACTTGGCTGAGAAAGCAAGGTAATGGAGAATCGATAGAAGAAAAGTTGCTCTTCTCAAATGTCTAATTCTAGTTTTTATCCCAGTTTTGTTGTAACTGCTCTGGTAGTGAAAGTAATCTGGCCCTATTGCCTTCTCTAGTGGTACTTATATTGCTAAGAATACTCAAGTCAACTCTGCTTATAGGCTTTTCTCCAGCAACCATCAAGGTTAGTTTTACTAGAATTAAAGAAAAACCCTTGCTTTTTCTACTGACATGTTAATTGGATCAGGATTACAGCTTGTGAGATGCCTATGTCTTGGTTTAGACTCCCATCAAATACAGTGCTGCCAATGGGAGTTTTCTCTGCAGGATTCTCCAGTATCTAAGGAAATTATTGTTGATGTCATGTCCTAATATCTTTATGCTTCTCAATTGCTTTACTGTTTGGTTTTTTTCTTAATAGGGGTAAATGGAGAGAAACCTTTAAGTGGTCTTTGGCGCCTCCTTTGTGTTTAGGTATTTTAAAAGCTGAAATGTAAATAAAAATGCTCCTACTTTTTTTAACTTCTAGGCTGTTCATATAAACCAAGATTATTCATGCTGAACCTATAGGCTTAACTAATAGTTTCTGGATGTGTCTATCTTATGCACTTTGATTCCTTTGGTCTGGTTGAACACATTTTTGCCTTTGGTTATACTCAGTTGCTGCATTAGTAGAAGGAATGAGATACTCTGAAGATGGCTGAAAAAGATTGCAAAGGTGTTTGAAAGACTTGGCAAGGGTTAATAAGAGGTGTATTTGTCTCCTGGTGAATTTATGAGGAGGCCACAGCACCACTTAGTTGCATTATCTGAACACTCTTTCTTGAACAATTTGCTCTCTTCCGGGTAGCTGTACAAGTGATTCTGTCCTCAAAGCTTCTATGTATTTGTGAACTGTAGAGCTCGGTAGCAATGTTTGTGCAAGTTTATTTTTTCCTCACTGCAAATAAGTTTGAATCAACTACTACTGTGTGCTTAACAGCAATGCACCTTTCACTTGCAGAGGGCTCAATGGGCAAAATTAACCTCTAAAAACTGTTGCGTTAGAAGTGGGAATATATTTTATCCAGAAGAACCCCAACTATAGAAAAAACTCAAAGGTAGCTCAACAAACCACTGACATATCCAGGACTTTTACCTGTTTAGACCCTTTTTCAAAGTTATGAGGTATCTTTTGCCCACTGGTAACTTCGTCTAGTTAATGTGGTACTCTGAAAATCAGCCTAGGCTGAGGTTCTTGGTCTATGAATGCATTTCAAAAGCTAGGCTCATCCAAATACATTTCTGCTTCAGTCAGAGTTGGTGTTAAATCAGTTGCAACCATCCTGGGTCAGTTCCCTGAGGATTTATTCAGCTTTTTATGTTAATTTTCCTATCCATGCTGTTATAACTGCGTAGCTACCCCTGCCCAAATGAGCTAGCTTTAATCTGCATTGGTTGCATTGTAGATAACCTGAACCCCTCTCTGCACAAGAATGCTTACTCAGTATTTTAGAAGCTCACCTCATCAGAGTGCTGAGCTGCCTGTGGGAGTAGGAACCTGTCAATCTCTGTGCTCCTGTTGTTTAGAATGTTGGCCCCTGGGTTTATCAGTCCTTGTGATTTGTGTGGATAGAAAAAACTGCTTGCAAGTTAGGGATGTCGTCTTTATCTGTGTGTGTAAATTTGCTCCTGTTTTTATTATTTCCCCAAACTACTGATTGTTCATCCATCATTTTCAGTGATCCCACCCACTGAACTCCAGTGTGCAGTGAATTACCTTCTGATCAAAAGAGGTTCCTTTGCCAAATGTTGCAGGGAAGCAGCCTGGCAGAAATTTCTACTTGGCTGATAAGAAATGTCACAGCTGAATATTTATGTGTTAATTGCTGTACTAACAATATGTTTGCATCCAGAATCTCGCCTACAGTGTCACCACAGAATTACCTCAATTAAAGACGGAAAAGATTGGTGTAGACAGAACGTGTCAGTTCATTCCCATGGTCTATTACAGGATTCCCCTGCCTTCCCTATAATGGCTTCTCAGGGCTTGTCCAACCTTGTGTTAAAGGAATCAAGAGATGGAAGATTTCACTAGATATTTCTACTTTGGCAATGTTTGTTTTTTTTTTTTTTTTTTTTCAAATATCAAGTTCTTGTTTCCTTAATTTCACTCATATTAATATTCTTTAATTTTAAATGATGGCATTCATTTATATAAAAACACTCAATATACAATCAATGCCGTATTTAAATTCTATGGTAAATGTAAAAAACTGATTTACTCTGTAGATTCGGATCTTTTTTAGGTTTTTTGTAGCTGACATATGCTATCAGTAAGAAGCTGCCACAGCAGGTCCTGATATAAGCCAGTGTTACCCTGAAAATTGCCTTGAGAATAAAAGACCTTTATTTTCTTTTAACTAGCAGCTGGAAGCTTGAATTTTTCACTCAAAAGCAACAGCAGTGTGACAAAGTGACTGTATTTCAGTATGATTTTATGTATATGAGAGGTGTGCCAAAGAGTAGTATGGGTTTTATTGCTATTAATGTGGCCATCCAGATATTTCTACTAAAGTGGAGAATGGTAAGTGCCATATGGATAATCTAGGAATGCTCAAGAGCTCAAACTGACCCTTCACTACCTCCTTTATGGCTAAGCAGGCACACATGGTCTGCAAAACCAGCGGTTTCTTTACCACATGCAGCAATAATCATATGGTCCCAATGTTCCTGTGTATTTGTCCAGTAAATAGAACAAAATTGTTACTTTATAGTTATATCACTGATTATTATTGAGTGTTGAACTGAAGGAACCTGCATGTATTTCTTCTGTGTGTGGTTTTCAGAGGTGTATGTGTTACAGGTTGATGTGCAGCATTGTCAATTTGTACAATGGAATTACTGTCAGTTCAGATCATCTTTCCAAACAGTTCACTATAAATGCAGTGGAACAAATGAGTGCATGCAGGCTGAGGAGGAGATGGGAATTATGTATTACCAAAGTGATGCAGGAACTGCTCTGATGTTACAAGATTTTGTTTTTTTAAAGGCATGAACAGAAGCTTTAGTAGTTGTTGGTTCATGCAGCTCTTACAATAACATGCAAACCTGCATAAAAATTCTGGTCAATGCTATTAAAAATGTTGTTTAGCTGACAAGAATCTTGATACCTTTTCTTTTACCACTCTCTTTACTTGGATATAATTGTCTTCTCAAATGCCCTCTGCAGGAATAAAGCAAATGCAAGCTGGTGTGTTGCCGCGGTAGGATTTGAGAACTGTGTGCTTGGTTTTCCTCTTCCTTAATGGAAGAAATCAGTTTCAATTAAGGTTTGTGCTCATTTTGATCTAGAAACATAAAATACACCACTGCTGTGTGTCTGATTGCTCTCTGCTGGCTGAAGGCCTGATGTTTGGTTATAACCCTTAGTACTGCTTGTTGGAAAACCTTGGGTAGCTCTGGTGGTTGGAGCCAGCAAAATACTTGGAACAAGAAGTCCTGTGTGACCCCCCCTTAGGTGATGAGTCACCCCAAGACCAGCAGCCTGCATTCATAGGTATTTTTAAAACTGTGTGATATCTCCCTAGCTGACAGCAATCTTTCTGTTTTGTTATAACCAATGTGAATCACTGCCCTATGTACAGTGGCAGGGTCTGCATTCCACAAATTGGGTGATAGGCAGAGTGGCTGCTCCAACTGTCAGAAGCTACTGGTTCTTGCTCTTAATGAATTGCAAATAACAACTCTTAAGATTTGATTCAAAGTTTAATATGTTCCTGCCTGTTATCAACTGTAACCACTACCTGACCCCCAGTCCTACAGTGATAAGGACCTGAGCACTTGAAGTTAAAGCTTGCTTTGTCCAGAGGGAGCAGTCAAAAAAGGGAACTTAATGTATGATTCCCTGTTTTTTAGGGACTGTAGTGTGCCCATCTAAGAGGAAACTATAGGCATTTCTAGTAGAGCCTATTTCTGGCAACTGTGACAGTGTAGGGGTGCTCTGTCATGCTGCCTCTGGGGCAACAACATGTCCTGAGCTTATTGCCATTGTTGTCTTTGCTTCTATGCAGGTATTGCTGACAACTGGCTTTACTTTTTGTCAACCTATTTTCATCTTTACGGTTATTAGGGTTCTCTAGTGTAGCTAACCCCTTGGTCAACACCTTCCCTTCATGCATAAATCACCTCTCCTTGATCCTTCCCTCATTCTATCTCCCTCCCACCTCTCTCCCCTTATGTTTGCTGGACTTTGCAGAGTGCTCCAAAATAAATGCTGAGATGGATCAGTTCCTTATCAGAAAAATCTGTAATCCCAACTCTCCTTTTTTGCGTGTCAGAGTGCCAACACTTCTTTTTATTAGCATCTGGTTTCTGAGGCATTTCATCTCAGGTTTAAGTAAACTGTGCTCACAAAAATGGAGGAGCTTAGCCTTCGCCCTTTCAGAAACTGTCTTCTCAAATCCTTCCATGGAGGAGGAGAGAGAGGGGAAATCAATAACTTTACTGGAGGACAGGAAATCACTAGGTACAATCCTGCAAAATCTTGTAAACAGCCAAGTGCTGCCAAGACAACTCTCCAGGTATTTTCTGTGCTCCTCAGTAAAGAACAGGCCACACGAGAGGCCAGATTACCCTTCAAGCAAATAATCCTGGACTCAGCAGCAGATGAATTTCTCTTCCACCACAGTTAGAAACTTCCAAGTGAGCCAGAGAAGGGTAGGAACAGTAAACTGCATAACAACATCTCAAACATGCAGCAATGATCTGGTTGAATAACACTGTTAAAGTTGCATGGCCAAACCTGTCACAAATATTTCCAGAATGAAGCATGGCTACTAACCTCAATTCACCTGTAGGCATATATCCTTCACAATGTAATCCTTAATTGCTTTTCTCATAACATTGCTGTCCTGTGTCATATTGCGCGAGCCTATTCACAGCAACTATCAAATACAGGGATGAACGTGGGGATGGTAAAGGAGCATTGCTATAGCAGGCAAAAGAACTCTTACTGGGACCAGTAGTGCTCAACATCTTCATCAGTGACAGACAGTAGGATAGGGACCCCCTTTGGTGACACCACATCTGCAGTCCTGTGACCAGCTCTGGAGCCCTCAGCACAGGAAAGGCATTGACAAGCTGGAGAGGGTCCAGAGGAGTGCCACAGAAATGATGAGAGGGGTGGAGCACCCTCTCCTATGGGGACAGGCTGAGAGAGTTGGGGGTGTTCAGCCTGGAGAAGAGGGGGCTCAGGGGAGACATGGCTGTGGCCTTTTAGTACTTAAAGGGGGCTTATATGACAGATGGAGAGAGGTGTTTCAGTAGTGTGCGTGTGGTAGGATGAGGAGCAATGGTTCTAAGCTAAAAGAAGGTAGAATCGAGCTAGATACAAGGAAGAAAATCTTTACAATGGGGAACGTGAAACAGTGGAAGAGGTTGCCCAGAGATATGGTGGATACCCCATCTCTGGAAGCATTGGAAGTCAGATTGAACAGGGCTCTGAGCCAACTGATCTAGTTGAAGATGTCCCTGTTTATTGCAGAGGGTTGGAATTAGATGACATGTAAGGATCCCTTCCAACCCAAACTGTTCTATGATTGTGTGTTTGGAAAGTGTTCTGTACAACTCCATTCAGCTGTTGTTTCTGTTATACAAAGCCTTTCACTTAACGCTTTATCAGAGATGATTAATGGGTTTGCACATTTGGCACCTAGGAAATGAAACCAGACGTTCGACTTGCAAAAGCACTAAATGGAGATGTAATTCAAATCTAGATCTATAGACAGATAAATAATTATAGAGTTGGAAAAAAATGAGAGATCTCTTGCATCATGTAGTGGGATTGACTGTACTTTCCTTTATCAGTCTAAGAGATGTTTAACTTGTCCTTTAAATTGTCAGTGACAGATCCTCTGAGCAGCCGAAGCATGCTATAGCAGTGTTAACTTATGTTTAGAATAAAAAAAAACGTTTTATCTCAATTATTCATGTTACAGTAATGGTTAGGACAAGAAAAACAGGCTTAGACCGATATTGAGGGCATATTACTGCCCCTTCTTGGGGGGGAAGAGGGTGAGTTGAGGGTGTTGGTCGCAGAAGCCTCTTGCATAGGTGAAGAATTTTGGTTTCCCTTCAGCATTTAAAGTCTCTGGTGCTTATCTGCCTAATCTGCTCTTTGCAGGTGGTGTATTTTACCTTTCCGTCATTCTCATTTGTCTCACCTGGGATGTTCTTTGATGAGATTTTTATCACTCTTGAAGTGTCTTCCCCCACATGGGTAGAAATATCCCTAATGAGGTTTTTTGGTGCTCAGTGCAATAGGAAAAATGGCTTCATGTGTCTTGCAGGCTCTTCTCAGGAAAGCAGAAATTTGCACTCCTATCTCGTCTGGCATTTTAATAGGTACCAAGCAGCTGTTCCACTGGTATTGCTTTCATAAATGGGTAAAACAATGTGCCTCAAAATTCCCTAAATAATTCAGCTCAAGGGGGAAAAACATGCTTCAAGCCAAGTAGTTAGAGCCTGGTGATTTTGGGCTCAGCTCATCTTGGACTTATCAGGTCTCAATTTACCTGTGATAAAAGCTGTATGGAGCTGAAGTGTCTTCGCAGGCCTTCAGGCAGATTTTCCTTACCTTATAAGAGAAACCTTGGGTATTTTTACTGCCTGAAGGTGGTCAGAAAGTCATCACAATGGCATGAACTTCACCAGTCAGCAGCTTCTATAGGAGACTGCTGTGGTGTTAGAAGAAAAATCGTTTGCCTAGTGAATTGCCTTCCCCGTGCCTTGCACCTTAGGGGTGTGTATGTGTTTTGCTTTCATGCTTTTGAGATCTCTCATGTAAGCTCACTAAATCAAAACTCTCCATACACTGGATTTGGTATTGATAAAGATGTCATCTGTCGTGTTACAGCTGCTTTCAGCATAGTGAAATTAAGATGTGTACCTGCCATATATGAGTAGACTTCTTTTACTGGAAAAATAAATCTTCAGTACTGATTGGTCAATATAGATGCATGAAGTATCACATCCACTATCTGCTTCCCATATTCTGAAAAGCATTTGACTATTAGAGGAGGCCAGCCCTCAGCTAAAAGGTTCAGTAATTCTAGTGAGTATTTCAAACAAAAAGCAGTGCTTACTATCAGTTGTAACCAATAGGTTTCTGCTGACAGGCTGTGCAGGGGGATGCACTGTGGTTCTGAACCCCTCATCAAGAATTTACAAGAACCCTTGTAGTACTTTATTCTGTGGTTAAAGCTTTCTGCTCTTTAATTCTTGGTGTCTGCTTCTGAGTGATTATTTACTCAAAGCTGGCATAAGAAATGGACTTCTATAAAATATTTTCCACAAATTCTGGTGTTCCATTTATATTAAACTCTGTCAAGTGAAACACTCTATTAGTGTAGGGTTCTGGATTTGTTTTGTGACAGTGGTCAGGCACTGTCCAGGCTTGTCACCGTCAGGCTTATTAACAAGATTGCTCTAAGCTGCTAGAGAAACTGTTGCATTAATGTTATGTCATCATCAGTGTCAAGAAAAACAAGTTTTGAGCTTTGGAAACTGGCTGGGGGAAATGAAGGACACAGTCTTAAAGGTGCTTTACTGCCTTATTCAGATCAGCCATTACCTTTCTCAGACCCAGGTACTGACTGGCTGCAAGTAATATAAGGATTAAAACTTTCTCTAACAAGTCTGCTAAACCTCTCAGTGGTGCTTCTGATACCCAGAAACATGAACATCATAGAACCGTTGTAGTGAGATGCAATTCAATTGGAAAGCCGAGGAGATTCCCTACTTACGCAAACACAATAGCTTCTCCAGGAGATCAGATCTGTCTTCACTAGTACTGAATTTTGAAAACCTTTGCTGGAACTCATCTGACAGAACACAGCCTGGGTCTTGCTAGGTAAATGAAACACTTTTCTTCTTCATTTCACTATCTGTCATCCATCTTCAGTTACTGTCATTGATGTGACTGAGCAAAAAACTGTGTATCATTCCTCTTAGAGGTCCTTTATTAACTAACTATGTCAGTAAAACCCTGAAATAGCTTTTGTATAGAACCAATATTGAAGGAATATGTACTTAAATCTTACTTTTGTAAGTGAATTGTTATCTATTCTTCCTTTGTATTCACTTACATCCTTGGAGCAACGGGAGTCCTTGGTGTTTTAAGGAGACTGCAAGCGTGCAGTTTGTTAGACAAAAGTTGATTTTACTTTGTGACAGACTGGTATTTCTGTCTTATCTCTTCCTGGGAAACTGCTATCTCAGATCATACTCGTTTGCCTGCATACCCTCATCATAGTTCTGCCTGAAAACACCTAAGGATAATTGCTTTGCTATGGATCCACTTGTACTCATAGCCAGTCCTATCTGGAAGCAATGTAGTGAGGAGCATCAGCATCTCTGCAGTGTCTGGATTGGTCTGACAAAAGCATGTAATGCTTTCATTTGATCTACTCTCTGAAAGCTGGAGTGAATTAAACTGTTCTGATGTTCTTTCAGCTCATTCTGTTCATGATGGGAGAGATCCTGCGCAATAGCAAATCTTTCTTCGGTGGAGGTTCTCATGAAAGATGGACTTGAGCAGGGTGGTATATCCATCTCTATCCAGCTTCTGTTGTCAGTACTGCATATCTTGACCTCAGCCCATGTCATACTGAGGGTAATTTATTCTGCCTTAGCAAAGTTATTCAAATCTGAGTTTCGGGAAACCACCCAGCAGCAGATCCACAGGGTTTCACTGGCTGCTTTATAACATCATCCAAACACTTTCATCTTGCAATTGGTATCCAGAAGACAAGGCCGTATTTCAGCATGCCCAAAGCTAGCCCTCTTTTTGTTCTAATTTCAGGCTCAGAAGTGCACCTTTCTTGATACTTTTATTCCTCCTAACTGATGATAAATACCTCTGCATTTCTGGAAAACAAATATATCTTGACAAGCATTTGCAAAATTGTCTTTTGCCTCAAGGAGGAGTGCAGTGCTCAGCCCAGATCACCTCTTTATACAGCCAAGTCTTTGGCTGTATTTGCTTCCCAGAGGCTAGACACAGCATGAGGATGCAAATTCCCAAATGCACAAGCAGGTCTCCTAAGTTAGCTTGCTTGTAGTGAGACCGCCTGAATGGCAATGCAAGGTGAAGTTGAAGTGAGGAATAAGCTTTGAGATGCCTGGAGATAAATATTTTCTTGTGCTAGCATAGATCTTAATGTGAAACATGGAGCTAAACTGAAGGTCAAGAGAAAAAAGATGATTAGAAAGATTCTGTTGCCACTCTCAGTCATCTAAAAATCACATGCTCAGCTTTTAACTATGTGTGTTATGTGCAGGGTGATGAAACTAAGTATGTCTATTTAACCCTGAAGAAATGGAAATTGTTGATTGATAAAATGAGAGAGGAGAACTAGCAGGAATTAACCATTTTGTAGGGGGAAATGTTCTTTGATATTGCATTCTGACCAATGTTGTGCTGCAATCAGTGCCCTTCTGACTGAACTGAATTAAGCTGCTTCTAGCAGTATTTGAAAACAATTAATTTACTCTATTAGTGTAATGCACACCTGCATTCTTAAGCATAAACTGTAGTTCCCTGAGATGGGAGCTCAGTGGTGCTTGTAAATAACTGGATGGATCTGGCCTAGCTCAGGTTGGTCTGGAGTCTGTGTTGCAAAAAAACCCGTAATAACCTAAAATCTAAAGTTCAACCCTGTGCTAAATCACTGGATATCCTGTAGAAACAACTTTAGTTCCTTTCTCCTCTCATTTTGCTTTCTACAATGGCATCACCAACACATACATAAGAAGCCCTATGTCTAGGTGTTATGCAGTTGTGTAGTTGAGACTGTATTTAGAGGAGTTGCATCACTGTTCTGTTTTTAGAGCTAAATTCAGGGTAAAAATTATATTTTGTTAACTTATATTACAATTTCCAAGCTTAAGCAAAGCTGAAGGGGAAAGTATCAAGATGGAGAGGAGGTATTTGTAAAGCAAAGAATGAAAAACAGTCTAATCAGATTGGAAGAGACTTTCTACCCAGTGCTGTGTACAGTTAATAAGGTATAGTTGTATGCCTTGTTGTATTGGGACTTCACTGTTGATGTGGTAAATTAAAAAACACCGCTTCCCTGTGCTGTAGTGCTCGTTGGTGCTGTATCAGTGTCTGCCTGCAGGCAGACAGTGGCCACGAGGACCTTTATTCAGATTAAGGGATTACTGAATGGTGCACAGTTCAGTTCAGGCTCTTGAGGACGTAACATATCTTGAAGCTTCTTAGCAGTGGAAAAATGAACTTCTTCCTGTTATAGGTTGTGCTGTCAGATTGTAATTTCAAAGGCTGACCAGTTGTAGATCTATGTAGCAACTGGATTTCAGTCAAAAAGACAAACTTCAGAAGTTAGGGAGCTGTAATGCATTAATGATATGCGTGACAGTGACACGTTCTGGCAAGTGAGATCCTGTAGCTTCATCATTATTATTAAATAGAAATATTTGTTAATTGCCTTTTTCCTCTGGGGAAAGATTGTTTTGGAGCTGTATTTTTGTTAATATATAAAGGCCAGTTCTTGGTGCCCCAAACATCTATACTTTGTGCTAGATTAGTTTTATAGCTGAGAGAAGGCTGAAGGGCAGCATGGAGGAACAAACTAAATTGCTCATCTCGTGCTGGGATGAGCTGGCCTTACAGAGACCTGTGAATGGTAAGACTGCCTAGAAGGCTGAGACTGCAACTGTTTTATTCTGATGTGGCTGAGTATAATAGATTGTGGAAGACATCTGCTTTGGAAACGTATTTGGCACAATGAATAACATTTATATAACTCTTTCAGGAAATATCGCTGTGACATTTAATTTTGGGTATTTTTTTGTTGTTTTTTTTTTGTTTGTTTGTTTTTAACCTGTATCCTTATATAACCTTCTTTGAGATGGAGAGATCATCTGCTTTTAAAAGCTTTTTTAAAGCTTTTTAAATAGCTCATGCTTTCCTCCTCAGAGCAGTGGTTTTGTTACTATCACAGGAGTGCTGCAGAGACATACGCATTTTGCAGATACTTCTAGATCATCACTCAAAGAGATTTATAATTTGACTCCTGATCCTACACTGAGTTTTTCAAGAACCATTCATAAGGTCTTGCAGAGCTATGGCAAAGTGACTGAAGTGCCCTAAGGTTTTAGGATTTAAGTGGGTAGTGTACAACAAGGGAAAAGAAGAATAGCAATTGCTGACCATACTTTAGCCCTTGCCAAAAGACATGAGCAGATAAGGAAAAGTGCAGTCAGTATGTATGAAATGCTTATTGTTACCTCTCTATCTTTTTATTCCTTTGTTTAAACAGAACACATATACAGGACTGATTTAGTAATTTCTAGCTAAAACCTATAAATAATTGGAATAAACTGCTACATGAAGATGAACTGCAGAAAACAAATTCCAAGAGAAAAGAGGAATGAGAATCCGAACTTTTGGTTTTTTTGGATTGTATCTGTAGAGCATAAATTTTAGTGTTGCTTTTTCACAATATTTTGGCAATGATGTTTAAGGGATCATGTGGGGGAGTCTGGCTTATGATTTTTTGCTTGTGGTTTGCAACACTGGGAAGTTGATGAAATAAATAATTGCTGCATATAGTAATTGGAACATCCTCCTCCGCTAAATGGCCTGGAGGTGAAATTAACCTACCAATAATAAATATATACAGGGTAAACATCATTGTAATGGAAGAAATCAGTAGAAAGGATGGTAGTACTTGTGGGTAAGTTTCTTGCCTGGTATTTGGGGAAAAAAGCAGTCACCTACAGAATGCCTTTCCCTTCTTTCTGTCAGCTTTGGAGTTAGCGTTTTATTCCTCTCACATTTTCTGGGCTGCTCTTTTACTAGCTCTTTTGTTCTGTTTTTACTGGAGTGCATACCCTTGCCTGTCAGCACCTTGTTAAAGCAAAACTATCCTCCATGAGGTTCTGGTGTCATTACCATTGAGAGAAGCCTTCAGTACAAGAAAAGCCTTCCTCTTCAATGTGCATTTCCAAGAATATTGATACAAACAAACCTCTGACATCCTTAAGGTTGCTTTATAGCTATTGGAAGCTGAGACATTAGATATGAATATTTCACTGACTCAGTGGGAATTTTTAACAAGTATGTCTTTGTTTATGTGTGTATTGATTGTTATAGCAATTGCTGTAAATTCGATTGACTCAGTTTATAAGATTCACCTTAAAACTGATGCTAAATGACATTTGTAACCCTTTTAGAGGTACTACAAATAGCCTTAGAATCATAAAATGATTTGGGATGGAAATAACCTTAAGATCATAGAGTTATAGAATAGTGAGGGTTGGAAAGGACCTTAAAATCATCTAGTTCCAACCCTGGGCAGGGACATTTTGCACTAAACTGTGTCACCCAAGGCTCTGTCTAACCCACCTTGAAAGCTGGCAGGAATGGAGCATTCACAACCTCCTTGGGTATCCCATTCCAGTACCTCACAACCCTCACAGTGAAAAACTTACTGTATTTAGTCTAAACTTGCCCTGTTTCAGCTTGAACCCATTGCCTCTTGTTCTATCACTGCAGTCCCTGAAGAAGAGTCCTTCTCTAGCATCTTTGTAAGCCCCCTTCAGGTCTTAGAAGGCTGCTATAAGGTCACTATTTTGTATCTTTTGCCATAGACAAGTAAAACTTGGCAGGTCCTACAACTGCCCACCCCAATATTTTTGCAGTATTAGTTTGAGAGGAATGTTCAGAGTGGAGGATGTTTTGTGAACAGTTTATTCTGTAATCTGGTTCCTGCTTATTCAGAGCTGCATCAGTAACGGCACCGAACAAATGCAGAGAAGTGCTTTTCAGTTATCCTGCTTGTTAGACACCTCACACAGCTCCTGAGTCATGAGAGAAGTGGTTGCTGTGTCTGGAAAATACAGTGGGTGGAAGGCTGATGACATGCAGGCAATGAGGCAGCATTTGTGAAAATAGCAAGTGACCCCTTGGGTATCTCCCCTAAACAGAAACAGAATTTTTAGAGTGAGGGTTGTGTTGTGATTAAAACTGGATTTTTCCCCTGTGTCCCCTCCTTGCTTCCTACTCCCCACAGTTTCCTTGGAAAAATACTCCATTTAGAGCAGCTAGAAATTTCTAGGAATGTACCAGTTCTGTTCCAACTCACTGAGAACATTCTCAAAATCAAGATGAATTCCAGTGAGGATTTGAGACTGCAGTAATTGCTTGAGTTTTGCATGCTTGTTGCATATGATGAACTTAACTATGTGATGACAACATTTGAGAGGGTTCCCCCCCCCTTCCTCCTTCCTCTCCCTTTAAAGATCTAGTATCATTCTGATGCAGAATGGAAATATTTTTAAAATCTCAATGGCATTGCAGTATTAAGAACACTTCCCTTTCTGATCTGGTTGAGGCTTGATGTCCTTAAAGCAGGTGATCTAAGATGTAAATCACATGATGCTCTCATGGGGTGTGATGCTTTTCAAGCTGTCTGTATTCTGTCTGAAACTAATCTGTTTCCACTGGCGTCATGGCTACAGATTAGGCAGGGTGCACCTGCACACACACATTGCATTTATAGGGCAGAAATAGTCCCATGGGGCTGACAACTTCCTCTGCTGCTCTGGCCCACACAACACTGAGTCATAATGGATGTCGGTCATTTGAAAGTCTTAACTCTCATAGAAGTTAATGTAATTCTTTAGAAGTATGGGGTTTTTTTTTTTAAATATAGTTATTTCTTTTGTGAAGAAACATCCTCTATCATTAGCTCTCAACCTGTATTAGTCCAATAAAGGCAAGTAGTTTTCCCTATGGCAAAAAGCCTGCTCGGTATTTGGCAGCTGCCCTTGGAGCATATCCTTGGAGCAGATGGCTGCTTGCCTGCCAAATAAGATACAAATTAGATTTCCAGATGATTGAATGACGGTGGCAGGAAAGCAGCCATTCATCTTGACTCCTCCTCTATTGCAAATCTGGTTAATCAGCAAGAACAAAACCACTCACCGCTAGTGCACACGCTCTGTGCAGCCAAGATAGTGGTGGATAGGTCCCGTTGGGAGAAGGTGGGATAAGTTAAAAGGAAATGTTTTGCTCTTTGTAAACATTTGCTTTATAATGAATACCAAATCTGTCTTCTACATGAGTGGATTGCCAAGCCTGATTTAGTCCATAAGGAAAGCAAGAAATTAGTGTAATATATCAGCAGCCCCAGTACCCTCTCTGTATCGAAGAACCCGTATTGGCTCATAACTAGGCTGAGCTCCCAGGCAGTGGGAGAATAACTGTGGAGCTGTATTGTGAGGCAGAGTTATTTAGGATCAGCTTTTCGGTTCAGGCACCAATGCTACATTAGCTGCATTCATGTATACATGATCAAAGTATCTGAGAGTGCACTCTGCTTGGCCTGGGGAGGACAGGCAAGCAACCTAATAAGCTGCGCTTCTATTGTTTCTTTCTGTATTTTAAGTAAGATGCATCTTTATTATTTGGATGTAGCTGTTTTAACACAAAGGTGAGCAGGTGATTGCTGGTAGGTAAATGTAAGAGCTGGACAAGGAGCTTTAGTTCTGTTCCAAAACTCTTCAAAATGACCACAGACTCGCCACTCACTTGCGAAGTAGAGGCAAGTTCCACTTGGAATCTCATGTTCTAGCTAGATAACTGGGAAATGGGCAATGAAAGCAAAATAGCTTTGAAAATAAAGTTTGGGGGAAAAAAACAGAATCTTTTTTTTCCTATGGTGGAAGTATAAATACAGTAGGACCTAGAACTGGTATGCTCAGTTGAACAAGTTTATTTCCAATTAAGTTAACAGAGTTATGCTGGTACAGTTGTGAAGGTAATATGGCTTAGCATAGAAGGCAGGGACTAGATCTTCAGTTGATGCAAGCAGATGTGGTTTCTACTGAAGTCTATGAGTTTATGGTAATGAACAAAAATGGAAAGAAGTGGCCCCAGGGCAACTACAGTCTAGGGACTGCTTCTGCTGGTCCACATGCAAAATTCAGGTTTTTCTCTATTTTCTTTTCCTCTTATACAAATAGTGGAGGGGAAAAAGTTGTGTCAACCTGTACTAATCTAATGAATCTCATTTTTAATATTCTTCCAGAGATTAATTCTTTCTCCTTAGTCTATCAATATGTTTGTAGCTGTAAAAGCAGCTGCATTAAAGTTACTGTGCAGCTAAAAAACCTCATCCCAAACCTTGAAAAGATAAAAATATTTGTTGCAGCTGCATCTAAAAATGGTTTGTCAATTTTCTACCCTTCATTAAAAATGCATTACGTTTTGAAGCTGCTCTTCAACCTAAAGAGACTTAAAGCTAAAGAAATACATATACTTATTTAATTTTTAAAGAAGAAATCTAGAGAGGATGAAGCCAACGTCAGCAGAAAGCTTTGCAGTAGGGTCAGCAACACTCTGGTTTGCTGTCCCCAGGGTGGCAGAGGAGTGGGTTGCTGAGGTTGGGTGGAGGAGAAGCAGGGAGGTTCAGCAGCATTCCAAGTGGATGCAGGGCCTGGGCAAGGGAAAGGTAGCGGCATAACCACAGTAGCTCTCTGCAGGGACAGAGCTAGGATGTTACAGCAGAATGTCAGGGATTAGCAAAGGAATTGGTGACTCAAAATGTTTAATAGCTAGTCTGGAAGGTGATGAGGAGGAGTCATCAGCATGGGGTGTTTCTCTCTTTTCTCTCTTTTCTACATACCTTTTTCTCTCCTGACCTTTTCCTCACTCCTGCAAGGAGGAATTGTGTGATGAAAACAAATTCAAACAGGAGAGATTTAGGTTGGATATAAGGAAGAAATTCTTTACTTATGAGAGCAATGATGCACTGGCACAGGCTGCCCAAGGAAGCTGTGAATGCTC
Organism: Forpus xanthops; assembly: GCA_032466535.1. NCBI lineage: Eukaryota > Metazoa > Chordata > Aves > Psittaciformes > Psittacidae > Forpus > Forpus xanthops. Next base: position 6,971 of record JASSUY010037613.1, on the reverse strand, counting down.
CATCTCTGGCAGTGTTCAAGGCCAGGTTGGATGGGGCTGTGAGCAACCCGATTTAGTGGAAGGTGTCTCTTGGCAGGGGGATTGGAACTAGATCTTAAGTTCCTTTCCAACCCAAACCAGTCTGTGATTCTAAGTGGCAGGGCCAAGATGAAGTTCCACTGAAGAGTCCTGAAGAACCAGGCTTTCTTCTGCTTGTGCTTAGGGGGTGACAGCAGCAGTTGTGGGGCTGCCTGAAACATCCCTCAGCAAAAGAACTGTGCTGGCCCACTATGATGGTCACAGGCAAATCACACATTAGCAAAGCAGAATGGTTTTTGCTACCCCAGGCTGTTGTATCTTTTCTCTATAGAGAAAAGTCTTCTCTCAATAAGACTTCAAAGTTTGCCTGTGCTCTGAAAAGAAACTAGAAGTGCTTTAAGGTTTTTCTGTCTGTTATTTCTCAGAGAATTATGCTCGGTTTAGAAAAAGGTTCCTTCTCCTGCTGTTTCTTTGAGTGCTCAAGCTGAACTTTCTCTGGCTTTCACCTGCTACAAAGGCACACTGCCCTAGGTTTAGACCCTCTAATGCTCTACCTATTGAACGGGTATGTTTTTTTCCCTACTTTTCATCCAACATCTGTTTATATAAAAATCTTAATGTAGACAAAGTGATGGGCAATTTGGGTGTATTTAGCTGGCTGAGAGAAATCCACAGGTTGTGCAGGGTTAAATTTCAGTAGTTCTTACGTGTAAAATATGTATTGCCGCCAATGCACTGGAGACTTGTATGGAACTAAATAAGACTTCTGAAAAGACTCTTTTTTTTGTTTTCCTACTAAAAACAACAGCAGCCTCATTCCATTACCTGAAAACAAACAGCTACGTTGATCCAGGAAAAAGAACTCGCTTTGGTTTACTTCCCTTAGCCATAATGGCTCTGAATTGATATCACAATAAAAAGCTAGTGGTAGCCTAAAACGAATAAGCCTAAAAATCACTAAAATCAAAAAGCTTAATAGTCACTACAAAAAGGAAACGCATCCTGTGTCCTCACAGAATCTGTTCATCTTGGAAATACTAGTGGCTTTATTTCGTACATTGCAAGGCTGGTTAGAGGTTATTGGGTTTTGGTTTTAATTTCTTGGTGGGGAAAATGAGACATAAACAGTATGAGAAACATCTGTTGTAGTGCTTTGTGAGACAGGTAGTATTTGAACTAAACCATCTGGATTTTCTCTTATTTTCCTATAGCATTTCTAGCATTTAAGGTCTGAAACAGGCACTGTCTTGGTGTATGTTGCCTGAATACACTCAGTATGCACATCTCGATACACTGCCAGTAAAATCTGTTTTGAGAGCAGCGTATGGGCAATATGCAGAGAGGGAAGAGAAGTTTTTCTGCAAAGCTGTGTTTCAGAAATCCTGTGGAACATTTAACTTCCCCTGAACTTCATTTATTTATTCATTCATTTGCTATTTCATTTTAACTCTCCCTCTCTTTTGAAGCAAAAATATTTGACAGCTTAATGGCACATATGGGAATCCTGACACGGATCACCAGGGTGAATTGGTGATATGTACAAAACTTTAAGAGTACCTAGAGATGGTACATGGTGAGTATAGACAGGACGGAGCCTGACTGCCCACTCTGTAGAGGAACCTATCACCTATAATAATTGGTAGGTGGCTGGTGCATACTTTATTAAATGATTTTTTCTCTCCTCTTTGTTACATGTCAGGTGAGTGCCAGTTACTAAATGGTACTAGGGTGTACTGTGCTGTATAGAATCATAGAATGGTTTGGGTTGGAAAGGACCTTAATACTCATTCAGTTTCAACCCCCCTGACATGGGCAGGGATACCTTCCACTAGAGCAGGTTGCTCCAAGCTGCATCCAACCTGACCTTGAACACTGCCAGGGATGGGGCAGACACAGCTTCTCTGGGCAACCTGTGCTGGAACTTTCCTGCAACTGTCTTCATGCTCATAAATCAGAGTTTCGCTATACACCCAACCCTTCAATTCCCTTCTCTCCCATAGCAGATTTTTCATGTCAGTGCTGAGCTTTCCTTGCAGGCTTCCTCTCTCCCCTCATTTGTTAACCCTTATTAGAATGACTGCCATAGCAAGCCAATGTATTCATGATTGTTTCAACCAATTTCAGGTCTGTTTTACTTACTATGCTTTTGGTGGTTACAGTCTCTGTCTTCATGCTCTTTTATTCTGCTTTCCCCCTTTGCTGATTTAAACCTTTAAAAAGAGGCTTTGTAATTTTGCAGCGTCAGATAGAAGTCCGTTGATCAGCTAATATTGTTTGAGCTCCTTGGTGAATTGAGGCTTCTCTCTTCAGCTATCAAGGAAAGCAAGCAAACTTCATATTTTTTATTACAAAAAAATTGTCTGACTGCTCACTGGGGGGGGGGGGGTATCCATCACTTCTACCTATTTACAAAAGTTGGGCTTTTGTCATTTTGATAAGGAACAATAAGAAAAGACAGATAGCAAGGATGTCTCTGAAGAAATTTATTCTCAAAATTAAAGTCAAAATGATGTGTAAGTATTTGTCTTACATTTTCACAGCCACTTGAATCCATAAAAAACCCCATGAACCCTCAAACAATCTCCCAACCTCCTCATGCCCTGTAAGATTGCTTTACCTTGAATGCATAAGAAAATCAGAATGTTTTAAGTTTCATTTAAGGCTGTCATTATCTGTTCAGTTAAAAGCTAAAAGTAGTCTTAAGGTGGATGTTTGGTGTTTAGATTTAATTTCAGTTGAAGTTGAATCAAACAAGACTGGGTAATTATTGGACTGACTGGCAGAATGGCAAAAGATGGTGTAGATTCCATAAATAAGTTTAACTGATCTTCTACTGCCTGTCTTTGTGTGATGTGAATTGTATATAAACTATTATAACGTGCTTGTAAGAGGTAATGATGCAACCAGATGATGTCTAGGCATCCAGATGCTACTTGGGGCATTTTTTATTGTTAAGAAGAGAGAAGCTGTGGTTTGTTTTGTGCAGATTTTGGTTCAAATGAATAGAAGTTTGCAGGAATGGTCCTTACACGATGCATGTGGAAGATGCTAATAACATTTTCAGTTTCTTGCAGAGTTGGAGCTTAAGCAACTGTAATAACAAATGTGTTGTAAATCATTTTCGTTAGAGTATTGTATTTGCTTGATGATACTCTTGTCTAAGATCTACTCTTACTATTTCTTATAGGAGCCTAAATTAAAAATATCAGTTCAGGAAAGATAAAAAAACTGTTTAGCCTATTGAGCTGGGAATTTCATTGTTGTATCCATAATGTATTGTAATTTAAAAGAAAATAGTATATTTGGGAGAAGTAGGAGGAAGGCAGAAAGCTTTATTCATACTTGTGTTTCCACTGCTGTCATTGCTAATTGTCAACCAGTGACACCCTGAGGCTGGCAGCTAGTCCAAACCTGTTCTTTGGTGTTAGGGAGAAGGGTGAGACTTGCATCAGCAACAGCTAATGTTATATCTGGTTACTAAAGTTATTTAGTTTCTTTTAATGTTCCTTCTTCAGCATTTGGTGTTGCTGTCAGTTTTAGAATACTGAGCTAGAGAAACCAAAAACTTGAATCAGGTACAGCAAATAACGGCTAATGAGCTTTTGCTTGATCAGTACCTGTCCCTGCTTTGTATTACTTTCCATATAATTGCATCCATTTCATGTTCTTTGGAGCCTCTAAGCGGGGGGGGGACGGACGGACGGACGGATGACAGGATTTCATCTTATTCTCAATGGTTTGCCTTTTTTATAATTCTTTTAATTTAATTTGGGCATAAGTTTCTGATTAAATATTTATCCCAATGGTACTGCTACAAGGTCTTTCTAGTTAGCATAGATTTTTACTCCAATTAGTAATTTTACTTTCATATCTAGTGTGTTGTATATGCGAGCAGACACTCTGATTGTACTATTCCACTCCTGTCTATGATCCATCCTCTTTAAAGACCAGTCTTTTCTCTTGGTTATATACTATTTAAATTCTAGTACTGCAATGTTTGTGCTCCTCTTTTGTGTCTTCAAAAGACTTTCTGTAATCTTGCTCACTCCTGCTATAGTTTGACAGTTGTCTCAAAATTGCTCTTTCTTTGAATCTTGCATACAATGTCTGTAAACAGTATCTCCAGAGGGCTTACCCCTGACCACAACTTGCTGGGCAAGTAGGGCTGACTTTGGGTTTTGCCCATCTAACCTGCAGGTTTTGGATGTTAGTAAGTGTCACAGGGAATGGTATTTTTTCTGTTATTAATTTGTTCTGGAGATGTTTGTAGATTGTGGTGTTTTCACGTTTTTTTTTTTTGTTGTTGTAAATAACATTTTGTGTGTGTTTGTATGTGGTTCCTTCAGCAAGGGAAGTTTTCTGGCAGTTGCTCCCCTACAAGACATTATTCAGGTACTTGAAACAGTTTCTATTGAAACATCTCTGGAAATCAGTATAATTCCAGTGGTATTTATAACAACTAATGTCTGCTAAATGGGATTGCAAAGGAGAGCCACTGTTCATAAAACTCTACCAGTCCAAAATCCATTTAGTGCATCTTTTAAAAGCCCTAGCTGAGAAAACGCTGAGTTTTGCTAAGCTTTGATAAAGTAAAATCTCACTCCTCAGCCAAATGCATCGAACTGCATGTGTTTTTGCAATGTTGTTGGAAAGAGTATTTTGATATGCTTAACAGTTGCTAGTTTAAGTGCACACTTTCTTCAGAGTATGCAGAAATCTATAGTCTGCCCCACTGCCTGCAGGGTTTGTATGTCTGGTCTGTACTTTTTGACCTCTTCAGGGAACATAAGCTGTGAGGAGCTTAAAAAGAACCTTGTTGCTGTATCCCATTCCCTTTGGGCTATCTGCTTAGCTGACAAGAGTTAAAATAGCAAATCACAAGGAAATGCATAGCAAGGCTCTAGAAACCAACGGGGCTATTGATTAGGGACAGCCTTTCCTGACTGCATCATTTCTACACCAAACCACAGGTTGGAGAGATACTAGTGACTGCGAATGCTGACTGAACAAGAAAGGGAAAAAACAAATTGTGAGCAGATTGAAGGTAATAAAGAAATATAGGAACAGGTGTCTGTCATTCAAACCAAAGATGTGTGTCAGCTGATCTTACCCAAATTTATCATTAGAGACTGAGCTTTTGTAAGAAACTTGGTGTAAAAGTCCTTTGTGTTAAGCTAATATCCAGAATTTATGGATCCTTTGGATCATTAAATAAACTCTGTCTTTGAAGGAAAGCAGAATTTTTTGTCTAGTTAGGATTGTGGATCCCCCTAGAAGCCTGAAAAGTGGTGTATGTATTATCTTGCTGGATGGTTCTTAATGCAGTTGACAAATGCAGCAAGACCATATTGTCTGGCAAGGGAGGAACAGGGGCTTGTTGGCTGATGGGTATGTTTGAGATAGGCTGAAGGGGTTAGTTAGACCTGTAATATTCTTCCTGGTTTGATCCTCTTCTGTTGCAGAAGATGATTGCTGGAGTGCTCATATTTTTTGCACTTTCATCCACACGACTTTTTCTTCCCTTTTCTTTGTATAAAGCTTGCCCATTGAAAACAATATCATGTTCTGTTTACATGCTTTCCATGATATGTTGTGTTACTTCCAAGAACATATATTTGTCTCTTCATGCTCTTTCTGTTCAGTTGGACATGTTTGTTTTTTGTTGATGGGTTTTTTTTAACGGCAGAATGATCTTCATAACATTTAGTGGGGTAGACCTTCATCACAGGTTTGTCACATGCATGGACAGTTATAAATGCATGAATGATGGGTTCCTGCCAGTATTCATAAAACTGTGGTTGTACTTTATTTTACTGGCTCTTGATCCACTGAGACTAATTTAATCCTTTTTATTGTTTCTTCCATTTTAAATTGCAGTATTAATCAAACGCTACAGTCATTTCATCTGCACCTGTCTGTTCTGCCGCTTTCCCCATTGTGAGCATTCAGATGTACAATGATCATACTTTTAACTAGAGAACAAAATCTTGTTGCTTCACATTGCTTTTTCCTTTCTGAGTTATTTCATTCAACATAGAAACAGAAATCTTTATTACTCATGGAAAATTTTATTGCTATGGCACTGTAGTCATAAAACCAATGTTTTTCTATAGATTAAAATGTCAAGGTTTTGAGAAAAACATGTACGGCTCCCATCTGAGATTGAAGGACAGCAATACCGTAGGACAAAGAAGTTTGATTCGTGGGAAGGCTAAGTGCTTTGGACAGACCTCAGTGGGCTTCCCACCTCTGCAGAATGTAGAGAGAATAAAGCATTTCCAGCGCCACCACTTAGGACCCTAGAGCAGCTTTTGTTGAATTAGAATTTAGAGCCATATACGAGAATTCATTCACTCAGTAAATTAAATGTTTTTATGTGAGCCTGGGTATATTTAGAGCTTGGTAAAGAGGCTTGCACAGTAGTTTGAGTACTTTCCCCCTGCCCTTCTCCTATTTCTATTGTCACTAATATCTATAAATCTTAATTGGAATTACAGAGCTGACAAAATGAGCTAGTCTGTATAAGACGAGAAGTGACTTTCTGATCCTAGGCCAGCAAAAGAATCAACTCTATTTAACCGTTTCTAATTGCACAGGATTGATACTTTAAGGTTTGAAACAAGATTGACACATCACAAATTCAAATACGAGGTAGGGGGAGTTAATCGGGCAGGAAAAGTCCACTGCTCAGGACTATGTTTGTCTCTGAATACTAACCCATCTTTTATTTCAATGTTTATTTCTTCCAACTTCATATTACTAAAGAACTTACTTCTAGAGTTAACCCTCAAAGAAGGATCTATCTAAAATGAGGATCTCTGTCTTTAATCACAATTTAAACTAGGTGCCAGGAAGCTGCAGAGAACACTTGGTGCCTGTCGTAGTTTGAGGCCCCTCAAACAGTTCTGTGCACCCCCCCCCCCCTCTTTCTTCCCCAGTCCCGGGGAAAATGG
>JASSUY010037612.1:61430-77713 GCA_032466535.1 Forpus xanthops | reverse complement strand
GAGGCACTGGAATGGGTTGCCCAGGGAAGTTGTGAATGCTCCATTGCTGGCGGTGTTCAAGGCCAGGTTGGAGAGAGCCTTGGGTGACATGGTTTAGTGGAAGGTATTCCTGCCTATGGCAGGGGGGCTGGAACTAGATGATCTTAAGGTCTTTTCCAACCCTAACTATTCTATGTTTCTACTATTCTATTCTGAATCAGAAGTCGTAAGAAAAGTTCTCTCCTCATAACCCAGTTTTCTACTTCCAAGAGGCCTGGACAGTCTTTGACTTGTCTAGTGGATGGTGTTCCACTGCCATTCTATGCTTCTATGATCTTTTGTCAGATTTATGAGCACTTTTCTGAAACAGGACTCTGACTCATCTCTTAGTCACCTACTGATATGTTGTAATACCATTAATCAACCATAACTGATACACTAGACCTCCTCTATGAAAACAACAATCAGTTCCACTGCACTGATTCACTGCCAAAATCCTTCAGCTGGTATCACAGGGCAGTGGTGTGTGTCAAGCAACAGCACTGTGCAGGATAAAGCTTTAACAGTTAACTTACTTTGCTCTTCCATCAACAGCATGGGATCATGCTGAAACATTCAAGAACTGGAAACACATGGGAAAGATACCTAACCCCTGAAAGCATAACACATTTATCCTATACAAGTGCTCAATTTATTTCAGGTTTTCCTAAGGACATTACAGGTAGAGGACAAAACATATGTGCATAGATGTGAATATAGGAATTTTCTCAGTATAACTGATATATATATTAACAGTTATTAATTACACACACTAGTGCTATGCAGCAATTGTTGGGTTTGGGATGAGAAGTGAGAGAGAAAACTCAAAGCTATATATATGGCATCAGTGGATAACTTCTGAAGTTACAAGATAAACTTAGGATGGATGGGGAGACTGGACTGCACTGAAAGGAAGATAAAAGCAATCCTTCAAGCCTTCTACACACAGACTGATCCTCTCATTTTTCTCTGCCAGGCAGCTTGACACATTAAGTACTGTCTTTGTTTTTAAGTATCAGCACTCAAAATCCTGTACGGGTATAAGTAGCAAAGCGAGAAAGATTCAGATGTGCAGGCCAGGAGAGCCAGCAGATCCACCTGTAGTGATCCCAAGGGGAAAGGCCACCGTCTCTACGCTCTCACATACACTATCTCTTGAAAGTGGTACTTTTCAAAGTAACATAACCTCCATTTCTGCTGCTGCTTTACGGAACAGCATTTCCAGAGAGGTAAGATCTCAAACGACAGCTAAGCATGTACACAACAAAATAGAACAGCAGTACTTGTATAGCACCTTTTATCTTAATATTCTTCAATAAAAGTATCAAACAAATCATGCCTTTAATTAGCATAGTGCATAGGTCCTTATTAACAACTCATCTGTCCCCATTTCAGTCCAGAAGTTGGTCTTGTAAGCCAGATACACCTGCCTCCAACTGGCAAGTGTTTTGAATTCTTCACTTCCCAACTGAAGCAATACGGAAGTCACTAGAGCTATTAAAATTCAAACTGCACTCAGAGTGCTCAATCACATCTACAAACTCTGTTCTTCTCTCAGCCATCCCACTGGAGGAAAGAGAACAAAGTACAGTCTTACACATAGAAGGACCATTTCACCAAAGCAAAGACATGACCATCCAACTCTTAACCAGCACTGGATCAAAGAAAAACTCCTGGGAACTGACCTCATTCCATCTAACAGAGCACATAGACAAAGCTCTTAATTCTTAAATAGTATTTTTATTAGGAGAATCCTAAATCAAATGCTCAGATGGCAGTGAAAGACAGGTGTACATCCATAGTAAGAGGGTTCTTACAGAAGAAAAGCCAAAAGGTTTCTATAAGCTGTACAAGAAGTAGACACTTAAACTGCTGCCATGGTGTAGCAGTAACACAGCCCACTGCCACACCAGGTACCCCATTCCCAGTCCATTCAGCCTTCTGTTTGAGGGAGGACGAGTCTGAGCCCTTCTCACTCGCCATGGAGAGCACCCACAGCAGGAACAAATACCTTGCATCTCTCTGCTGTAACTAATTTGGACATATGGAAGGAGCCAGAGATGCCCGTGTTCTTTTTGGCCTAGGAAATACCATCTGCAGCTGTGAAATTCACACGAGCACCAAGTTGGTAAAGAAAACAGATGGCAAACAGAAGCAAATGGTTAAAATGTTCCCTCCACTGCAACACATGTGAAATCCTTTATTTCAATGGGCTGCAATAAACCTATGACTGTCAGGGCACATAGAATATGCTGAAGAATTTTTCTTCACAGGGAAATAAATCTGATTTTTATCTAAGCTGGCAGCAAACAGGGTCAAATATTTAACTGTTTCTGTGGCAACTTCCTGATTTTTAGTTTGTTTTTTTTACAATACCAAAGTCAAAATGCTGCACAGCCACAGATCACAAGGGTGTGGGCAAGGGTGAAGAGGGTCCACAGCAAACACCAACTGTCAAATGAGGAAAGTAAATGTTTATTGTAAAGAGCAAACTGTGGTGCCAGCCAGAGGAACTCGGCTTCACCAACACTGGATTTATTATGCATAGCTTAGTCAATCGATTTATATGGATTACACCACATTTTCCCTCTTTGAAGTTTGCCTTGATAACCAAAAAATCTTTTTGTAATTTACATTAATAGCTGTGCAACTTTGTGGAAAATATTAAGAGAGACCTTTATATTTCTGGCACCTCTTGCTGCAGAGGACTGCACACAATCAGTGCTCTTTCGAACCGTTCCAAAGGGTTTGGCAAGAATTTGAGGTACACTCAAAATGTCACGAAAGACCCTGTACTGAAGCCTCAAAAGCTGGTCAGTGAATGTTCAGGTCAAGAGTTTTCTTAGGTCCAAGGCCGAAGCACACTTCTGCCAGCAAGAAAAAACATCCCACATAAGTCACTTCCATTATCTTAAGTCAGTGGCTTTTGACAGTAATATACATTATCAAGTGTTATTTGCACAGTCAGTGCATCCCAAATCGGGGTATACCATCAGATCATAAAAGTATGTCACCACAGAAGATTTCAGAACAAAATCAATTAAGGACTAGGCTGTCTCTGCACATGTTGGTGCCTCAGCAGCACAATCAAAACAAAGCACAGCAAAGCGTAATACTGTAACTGAAGAATGGGATTTGGGAATGTGGGAGGTTTTGATCATAAACTACTGTTCTCACCTTGGATGAGTTATTTGCTTTCCTATTTACATTTTCTTACCAATAAAAAAAAAAAAACCTATCTCAGAGTAGGTTTGAGTGACTGAAAGGGAAAAAAAGGTTTTTTTTTGTAAATGTGAAGCCCTTGTGGAAGTCACACAGATGCACCATGCAGTGCAGGTAGTGTTCTGTAACACACTCACAGCTTAACCTATCAAGAAGTTCCATAAAACTGCCATCAAGACTGGTATTCTGGAAAGAGAACTAGAAAAAAAAAAAAATGCCACCAAACTAAAAGAGCATTAACAAAAGCTGGGCGGTTTGGATGCATTTTACGTGCCAGTTCATAAAATGGTACTTGAGTCCCACCCATCCAAGTATAAAAAGTAGGATGAAATACATGATGCACAAGAATGGGAAGTGTGTGAAGCTCAACTCATGGCCCCAGATTCCAGCTGAACTGAAGGCAAGCTCTACCCAAAGCTTCCCATCAGGATTATGTCACTTTTTCTCTTCAGTAAAGGTAAGTATCCTGCTTTTCTTCCACCTCTTTTATGCCTTCTTTGTGAGTGCTGGGAAAACCTGAATTCAAACAGGATCTGTGCTGGTCTTGCCACCAACTTTTGGTATCTATCTACCTGCACACTGTGTATTTGGAAATTTTTAGCAAATTATAAAGATACATTTTACTTCATTCTTTTAAATTAGTACAAGAGAATGCATACACAACCAACATAAAACACCCCAAGATGTACTCAGCAAGATGCAGGTCCACAGAAGAATGGGTTATTTTACAGAATCACAGAGTGGTTTGGGTTAGAAAGGACCTGAAGATCATCCAGTTCCAACCTGCCTGCTATGTTCAAGGACACTTCACACTAGACCAGGGTGCTCAAAGCAACATCCAGCCTGGCCTTGAACACTGCCAGGGATGGGGCATCCAGAGGTTCTCTGGCATTCCCATGGGATTCTCAAAGTAGTGAGAGGGCTCTGGAGCACTGGCTCAGTTTGCTAAAGAAAATTAATTGTGAAATGCCACTAAGATACATCTTTCTGATGGTTTCTCAAGCCGTCAGTCCCCTCACAAGCAGAAGATCAAGGTCTGGCTGAAGAGCAGAAGTGCTCCTCCACACTCTGCCAGGGCCGTTCACCCAACACAAGGAGGATGAGGTAGAACTCAAAGCAAGTATTTGCTTCCACAGAGATATCAGGCCTACATACTACAGGAAGCCAAACTTTCTGATTTAAGAACATAAAATTTGAGATTTTATTGTTAAGATAAAGCCAAATCTTATTCCAAAGATATGCAAGACCTATAACAGGGCCAGAAATCAGTACTCCAGTAGAAAGCCAGGGACATCTAATATTTCCCCATATATATATTTCTTTTACAGGCATTGAGTGAATCATCCCAGAAGAACTTCTTCTAAACACTTTGAGACTAGCTAGATACATGGTATCTGGATAACGTAGTTTTTGAACATAATGGAATAAGAGGAGCAAATCTCACTTTTTCAGACTGACCCAGAAAGGAGAAAAGTCTCAAACAAAAAAAACCCAAAACAATCCTTAGTAGCTTCGAGGGATCTCTTTCCCACATATTGAATATTAGGCAGGAATAATCAGGTAGGAGAATAAGCTTACATGTTTAACATAAAGCCACAGGCACCAGTTCCTCCATGAAGTGTAACAGTCGTCAGATCTGTTAACTATATCCATCAGATAAAAGTTGTGATGAATTAGCACCAGCACTGAATTTTCTCTGGTTCTCGCAGATCTGCATCATTGAGATTCCAGGAGTTAGTTAAAATCTAACTATATATGAACAGGACTGACTTCCAAATTTTGGAACTATTGCAATACCACTTAGTGTTAACATCTGGATCAGTCCAGCTTCAAAATCCACCCAAGCCTGAGCTAATTCCATATTTAATCATATTAATTCCAACCTCAACAGTAACAATACATAAACCTTGTCCACATGCTGAACAAGAAGGAGGAAAGGCAGAAATTTCTCTCTTAAAATACCACTGATTAATAAATCACATGTTTATATCTCTTTGGAAGAATACTTCTAATACAAAGCAATTCCAGCCAGAGCATTCCATGCCAAATCAGATACTCATATGAAAAGACAATTTCTGCCAGGTCCTATGTCCAAAAAAACTTTATAAATTGGAAAAGTGAAAGCATTTGCCCTCTTTCCATGAAAACCCAGAGAGCTGGGCACCAAGAAACAGAGTGTTCCTACTCACCTCCAGTAAGAGGGGTGAAGAGTAATAATTTCAGAGTTATGAGAAGTGATTTGATGCATTCCACTGGGGCTTGGGGGAAAAGGCAACTGGATTGTATAAGAATTCAGGTTTCTCTCCCCCCCACTGACAATGCCCAACTGAAGATGCTTTCCCCCCTGTTAAAATGGTTCTGATAGCTTTCCCAAACCTCAACAAAAAGGCAACAGAAGCTAATTTTGATTTTTAAACTTGGGTATAGTTTTCCCCTGCTCAATGGGAATCAATATGATCAGCTCATAAAGCTCAATTCCAGAGAATAGCCAGTTCCAGAGAAGCAGCAAAGCACTTGCAGAAGCACTTTAGTCGAAGTACTAACACAGAGCTGAATACTCCAATACCCCAATAAAACAAACAAACATTCTCCAGAAGCACTGGAACAACCTTGACTTTAAATGCACAGACCTCCCAGTTGGAAATTTTAACAAAGCAAACCAAATGGCCAACAACAATTAAACCTCCTCCAACACCACCACAGAAAAGCCACTCAAACAAAACCAAGCACCAGCTGAAAAGAAAATGCACCATAACTGACAGTGAATTAGCCATAGACTTTCTGGTCTATCTGCTTCTCACCAACCTTACAAAATGCCAACTCATTTCATTTTTCACATAAATGAAGCTGATGCTACTAAGCACAGTCTTGACAAAGAATATATGAAAAGTGTAGGGGTTTTCAATGAGTCAGATCCAGCTTCATATACCAGGGCAGCAAAGGAGTCTGGAATACTTATGTTCTTATAATATATCGTATGTTCTTCAGATCAACTCCATCTCCAGGGATATGATTTATTTTAAACTTTAGGTTTCTGTTTAAACTTCCCTACCCCCCCCCCCCCCGAGTACTCGTGCCCATGCTTATATATGTGATTATATATTGAATATATAGCATGCTTACACATGTGAATACATATTCACATGTATAACTGCAGCAGCAGGAGACATTCCAAAAGAACTCTTCTGATTTTGATGACTTGGAAAGAGATACAGACACCTCTTCCATTTGCTTTTTAATCAAAGAATATGATTTCACTGAAAAAGCACCTCCCAACATGTTGGTTCCAGCCAGCCTTCACCAGCCATAGCAGTCTGAGATATTCCAAAGTGTCCTCTGCTCTTCAGACAAATTATCACATAACACAGCCCCACATCACCCATTCTTCATCTGCTGGCTACTCCCTGCTTCTCAGTGCTCTTCTCTACCTCTCTTTTTTGTCCACAATGGCAACTTTGAGTTCATAATCTCCATTTTGATAACAGATGTAAATATCAAGCTCAAAACTGAAAACAATCCAGGTTGAACACCCAACTATTGAAGGTTCCTGACAGAATCATCTGACCAAGACAAACCAGGCCCTTTTAGACTAAGTAATTTTGAACAGCTGACATGCCAAAAGAGTCAACTGAGAAACTTTAAGTAACACTTTCTTTCAAAAAAGGATAAATATTCCCTTGCCTAATTTTAAGTTCTCTAGGAAAGAAAATCACAAAAATCCACCATGCCATAAGTTGCACTGCACAAAACAGGAGCCATACTTAGTCAGACCTGGCAAAATCTGTAGGAAATGCCAAGTAGCAGTTTTGCTGGAAATGTTTCTTAACAGAATTACTGAGAAAACATGGATAATGTTAATCTCTAATGGCAGAGAGCAAGGGGGGCAAAGAGTTAACAAAATCCTGTTGTTTCCTCTCAAGTGTAAGGCTTTACATTCTGCTGTGTAGAAAACACCCCTTCAAGCGTAAAAACAACCAGCAAAGATCTAGCCTTGTATCTCTGATCCTGAAAAAGCCAGATAGAAATAACACCTGCAATAGGAAGACTATGCTACCGGTATCTCTTCTAGATGTGTTCTGCTTACCTACCTGCTCATGGTGGTCTGTGGTGCATCAGATAGTTGGATATTGCTTTAGTATCTGTCCAGACAGAACAACCATGATGATTAGGCAAGAGCAGGCTTTTTATCCACTCCACACAGCTGTACATGATGACAGGCAGAATGTAGATGAGAAAATACACGTGAAACGACCCATCTGATCAGCTCAAAGGCCCATCCAGCTGATCTCAATAATTGTCTTAACCGGATATCTAATGAGGAATGAAATTAAGGTAAATATAGGACACTTCTCTACCGAGCCTCGACTTGTTTTCAACTCCCAAGTTACTAATCCTCAGTAGGTTTCTCTTCCACCAGTTTGCTCTGTCTCTTTCATAACCTTCACCCATAATGCTCCTTTGTGAGTTCTATGGGTCTGCTACCCATCATCTAAACAATCTCCTTTTCTCTTATTTGAATGGGTACCTGTTAGCTTCATACAATATGCTTTAGTCCTTGTATTAGGAGAAGTAACAAACACTCGAACTGCTCCATGCCACTGTCCGACTATCCATTATTTCTGGTTTACTTCCATTTTACATGTGAAGGTAGCATTATCATTTCCCCACATGCATAATTTCATGGGACATTTATTCATTCTGAATTGCATCAGACATTTCATTGCAAGGTCAGTCTCAAAGTCTTTCTTAAATCTGTCATAATCCATGTTTTCTCTCTCATAACAAGTTATTATGGCACATAATCCTATACACTGTGACATGGGCTTGAAATTTGAAGGACCAGTTTCCTGTGGGGTGATCTGAGTGTATTTTTTAGGATGTCATTACAATGAATTATTCCAAAGATTATTACAGAAGGACACTCAAACCCATTTGCTACTAGAAAAAGACATCCTGATACAAAATTCCCAAGAGTTCTCAGAGGTTCCTTGCTTTATTTCAAAGGGAAGTCATCTGCAGCTCCCCTTCCTACTGCACGCACACATCTTTTTTCCTGTTCAAATAGTCGTACAGGAAGCTGTGACAGAAAGTTTTGAATCCCTCTCTCCTACCCCTGAAGCAGTCAAACCAGCCTTGTAACTAAACCCAAATGGTGCTGCTAGAAGGGGCAGAAATGTCCATCTCATCTCACGTGACAGCCCAGTGACCAAAGCACAGCCTCACTCACTCAGCCTTTACACAATACAGAGACCTTCAGTTTTTATGCAAAGCAGAGCATCTTTAATGGGTGAGAAGCTGCCCTCTCACTTTTCCCATATCCTATGTATAAAAGGGATGAATAGATGCTTTTCCTGGTTTTCTTATAAGGAAGAGACAAGGGTTAACAAAGCATTTTGTCCATGGTTAAACTCTTACAAGTGTACTCTCAGCATGGCTGTAAGTTAAAATGAGATCTCAGAACAGTTGGTTGATGGCTCCAGAGACAGCTCATGCAAAAAGAGCATCAGGGTTCTCATCTTGCCAGAAAGTTCTTCCATCATACTCAACACCAGGAATTTAGGCTTCTGTTAAAAATATTGGTAGGTCTCAATTTTACACAGCTCCTTGGTTTCAACAGTACACAACCTATAGTTAAGCAGTTATAGTTAAGCAAACGCTTTGCAACATGACACTGTCTGTGCTTAAAGTTTACAGAGGTTGAAGGGAAGATCAGAAAAGTTAACCTAAGAAATTCAGAGGGTTGTAAAGTACAATCTGTCTGAAGCAGCTCTTGAACTGCTGTTTTTGAACTCAGCTTTTGAACTGAGAAGTTCTTGAATCCCCAGATTCTTGCCAGAATGTTTGGGAAAGCATCCCTAAAACAATAGTGCAGTGTTTTTCCCTAGGTATTTGCTTTTCACTGGACAGAACAAGGTCCTATGCAATAGGGCTTTACACCTTATCTGAAGTAATTAATAATTCCAGTCTCAGCACCAAGACAGATAAATGCAGAAGCCCCTGTACCAGCCTGCACCATTTCCATCCACAAATCAGCAATGCAGCCCGGAAGATGCTTTGGGATTCACCTGACTGGTTGCATCAACCTGCTTTACCAGCCTGCAGGAATTAGGCTGGACAGTTATCTGCTGGTGATTACAAAAAAGGCCATGGAATGTCTAGATTGCCTTCCCAAGTGAATCCCAATGGTTCTGAGCTTTACAAGACAAGCCAGTTCTTCATGTTAACTTTCCCCAGTAGGATAGGCTTTCACCTTCATCCTAAAGCAGCTGTGCATTAAAACAGAAGAAGGTTGCAATCATAACACATCATCTTTTCTCTGCATTCATGAAAGCAGGCGGGTGTCTTTTCTCCCTGTGTTATTCTGGATTCTTCTATAACAGCTCTGAAAATGTAAAGCCATCTGGTAGCAGCTGTGTCTTGACTGCACACCTGTGCTTGAGCTCAAGTGGGGGAAAGTTCAATAGGGATTAGACTGTAGGAGCCAGAACGTCTCATTCCCCCCCACTTCCCCCTTTTGTGCTTTACTCAGAAGGCACAGATTAGAAAGACAAAGCAATTTCTGGAGAGCACAAAGCCCTTGCTGCTAAGCACACAGCAAAAGGTTCCATGAATCTCTGTTGATCCTGGACCTGCACTTGCAAAGCTATATTGATTCAGGACAAAAATAGGCCTTTGGCTGGGCACTGTGGTTTTCCATAGATATTGATTCATCAGCAAGCCAAAGCAAACTGTACTAACAGTGAAAAAAACACCATTCCGAGCAACTAGACAATACCAAGCTTGGTAATGTCTGCAGCTGCAGGGACTATACAGTCAAGCGTAATTAGGGAGCACTCTCAGGACAGTATCTATGATTATTTCCTTATCTACCCTTTCTTTTCAATTCAAGAAAATAAGACACATAAAAAAGAACCCACCAAACAACAGAAGTTCAGAACGTGACAAGGTAAACAGGTCACTAAGGATTCCTTGGTATAATGTGGCACCACTTCACTGATGCTGATTCATCCACGTTAGCTGTCCTTGCAAGGACACACGCTCCTGGATGCACCCTCCAGAGTTAAGCAGTTTAGAATACAGAATCCCCCCATGTTTGAATCTTATTACACTAGGGCTGATTGCCATAATCTAGCACTGGCTTTATGCCATTGACTTGAGCTGAAATCCTTTCCCAGAGCAGCTCTCATGGTGTTCCAACCTCTTCTTTACCAATGAAATGCACTGCAGTTTCTCCTCCAACTCAGTGCTCACACAGTGCCCTAAGCATGGTTCTAAGAATGCTATGGTGTTAAAGGTAGCATCATTAGAATTAAATCTCAAGCTATCTGCAGATAATAATTACTGACCCCATGGCATTCTTTGTTTGATCTATCTTATCACCTCCACCATCATCAGTAAGGCTTTGAAATAAGCAGTATTCTCTCCAATGGCAAAATGCAGAAGCACAGCAAACCCCCCAGGACTATAAATGTGAAAGCCTCACACCATTTCAAGTTAGGTAACTTTTTCCCTTTCCTAGCATCTTTGATTCTTGCAGTTAAAAGTTGGGTAGTTTTCATGAGTGTTCAACAGCTGCCACAAAGTGCCATGTGATTTTTCAGCATTAAACAATCTGTGCGAGATACAATTTCCTTCTAACCCCCCTGTCTCTTTATTAATCCATCAAAATCAAGCAATGCAATATCTAATCTAAGTTTAGCTGCTCTCAGAATCCTTCTCTACAACACATTAGTCACACTCAGATGCACTCTCTCTTTAAAATCCACACATTCTAACTAGTGGTGATAATGTCACCTGCAAGAGTAAAGTAAAAAGTATTCCCTGATAGGAGCATAACTCCTTAATGTGGCTTTCCAGAGATGGAAAAGAGCAACTATTTTTCTTCCAGAAAAACAACACACAACCAAGAACAATTGTCAATATACACAGCAACTTTTAACAGAAAGTTGTGTAATCCAAAATTCACCATTTCCTGTCTTCCATGAAGATCTTTTAGCATAGGAATTGAATTCATAAAGAGAAAGTAAGGAGATTTGGTGGTTTTCATAATGAAATTTAAACCAAGCAAGAGTAAAGATGAAGACAAGAAAGAAAAGTAGTCTTTCCTTGAAGGACAGAATGCATCGTATGAACTTCCAAGAAAAAACAGATGGTGTTTCCACTCCCTGTAAACAGGACTATTCTGTTCATCAATCCTATCCTGAAACAAGTACTGAAAGGCTATAAATGTTTTTCATTATATGCAGAAGGAGCCCAGGCCAAAGCGTACAAATGTTTGTATGGCTTATAACACATCACAAGCCCTGTCACAGAGAGCTACTGCACCATCATCTCTGGCCTGACTTGAACCACTCACAATATACTTGACCAGTTGCTCATCGTCTTCATAGCATTCCTCTTCACCACAAGGCTGTGAATGACCTGATGATACAACTCAAAGACTACATTTAATGACATTAACTAATTAGTTCTTCTTCCACATCAAGATCTGTCATATTCAAACTGAAGACAGATTTAATGCTCCAGTCTTCACTAGACCCACACTCTTACCTCTTCGCTACACAGTAAGTGCTCCATGTAACAGGGTCTGGCACTAAAGACAATCTCAAATGTAGGTCGAATGTTAAAAAAATAAATCCTTTTGACCTAAGTTAAGAGCAAAATTGTTGAGCAGTGCTCCAAAGTCCTCAATCATTCAGTGTCTCCTTCATTTCCCTTCTTAAGATGAGAGTCTCCACTCCTGAGAATAAGCCTTGCTTCAACCTTGATATTCATAACTTTCAGTACTTTGCTGCAAAAGAACTGTTATCTGAAAACAGTATCCATGTACTTCTCAGGGTTATGCAATGCCACAAATTATTCAAACAGATGAGGAATTCTGCCTGTTCATTGGAGACAGGATGTTAAACAAATCATAACTACCTGCAATACATTTACCACCACAGAACTTAAGCATCCTTTAATTTAAAATGTGTAAGACCATCTGCAGTAGAAGTTTAAAGCAAAACTACCTGATATGCATTATTTTATACTATTCCAGTTAATTTTTTATGATGCTCCATCACAATATCAGAGTACAAAGTCCCATTCCACCGCTGATAAAGGCAGCAGCACCACTTTCAGTGCAGTAAGAGGGTTGTGGTAGCACTTAGGGACTGAGACTAGACTTGTGCCCCTGCTGTGCTAGCTCTTGCAGGATAGAACAAAAGATAGACTTGTGTCAAATAAATTATCACCCAAGTACTTTAATTCCTCTTTTTCATTTGTGAAAATTTATTCAATTTTAACCACTCAGTATGTAAGCACAAAGTGGGATTCTGCCAAGCTACAGGGCTTAATTCACTAGTGCTTATAAGATACTTTGAGATTCAGTAATAGGAAATTTCTAAGCAGCACAAGAGATTAAAGTAAAAGCTTTAAGACTGTCAAAATGCAACAGATGCCATTTGCTTCCACACAGATCTACTTGGGAAACAGCTCCAGAGCCGGTACTTTAATGGCTTACATACTGTATGGGCTTTTTCAAAAGCCATCAGGGCCTTAGAAATCCCACAGTGGTTATCTGGCATGACTGGAGAGCTGCTATGCCAGAAAAACACTCTGCTCACCAGGATGAGGTTGGGGAGGCTCCTCTTTAATTGGGCTGATGACCAGCTCTCTTAAAGAACGGCTTTTACTTCATTATGTGAAACCACTTCCTTGAGGATAAGAAGGAGAAAATTTAGCATGTGAACAGCCGAGGCAAAGAGCAAGCACACAGAAATTTGATATCGGATCAGAGGGACGCTTTCAATCTGGGCTTCAGAGGCTGCTTGTTCAATAGGGGTGGGAAAAGCAGTTTTGGATTCCTTTAAGTTTGTTAAAAAGATGTAAAAATGTATCAGAGATGTCACAGGGTCTTACAGAGTTTTATTGCATCTTAGTTTCCTTTCAAAAATACAGTCAACTTCATTGTACAGCACAAAACAGTTGTACCCATATTTCTAAAGTTGTTTACAAGATTCTGCTCTAATGCACATCATCACCCCCAGATCCAACATCACCCACAGTAGTGTACATTTAAAAGTCCAAAGTTCATCATAGTCAGTATCATCAGAGTGCAGTGACATCACATCAGATGAAGATCAAACCTGGCATCTCTGTTTTTCGCTACAGCTATTTATGTTGTACCATTAAATCATATTTAGCCACTCACTTCCCCACACCTCCCCAACAAAAAGCGGTGTTTACAAACTCACATCAACCTGTGATGTGCTCAGAGTTTAAATACAATAAATCAGTTACTTCTTCCCTCCCAGTTCAGCAAGTTTCTTTTCTTTCCCCATGGAGTACATGGACAGAACCAAAACACAAAGAAATTGCAAAACCTGTAATTCCAGATTATACTGAAGACTTGAGAGATTCCTCTAGTTTAGATTAGCTCCCAAACTCCTAGATCCTTATTTTAATTGAGGTTTGGTATCTTTATTCTCTTTTTACTCATGCTGTCAGTACATGTATCCCAATCTCTTAGGTTTTATCCTTTATTATCTTTTACGTTCATGCATGAGGTATCCTTTGAGTTCAACCCGTTGTGACTTCTCATATTTATACATGTAACACTCACCTTGCAACTCAAGTCCAGGATTTCACAGTAATTCACTCAAATCATGTAAAGTTTGGGGGGAAATTGTTTCACCTTTCTATTCCGCGACATTCCTCAGCACTTCGAGTCATCAGAAGGCAGCTCATTCACCATCAATTTATTACCTTCAGAAGTTACAATAAGCTTTTCCAAGGAAGCTCTTTGAGACCAGGCACATAGGAGGAAGCTGCAAAAGTAGGGAGGTTGCAGTAAATGTGCTGATTAACGAAGCACTAGATGGCACCCTCGCTTGCAGCGCCTGAGAGGCTTTTACAGCCCTTTCCTCGCCCGGGTTTGAAAACAAGACAGGTACCTGCATTATATTCAGGTCAAGAATTAGGGGGTTTAAGTCTTTACATGGGAATGTGTCTTAGGAAATACCATCTAATTTAATAGTGCCAGATTACAGATAAAGGAATTTAAATCTTTAGTCTGCACTACATTAACAAATCTTAGTTCTTCCAAATTAAAACCCAATTAGAAATAAGCAATCCCATCACTGTAACCAGTATAAAAGCAGCCTTTACAGAAAAATATCACATTGACATGTTTCTTTTCTTCTTGAGGCTAAACAGCCCAGAAAAAAATGGCAATTCATTTATGAAAATCCATCTGAGTGCCTCTGTAAATGCTGGACAAGTCAGTGGACCAGATGGTATGCAAAGATTAATTAACCTGAATCAACAAGGTCTTTGTGTGTTGGCATGCACCTATTTCCAGTCCTATTTGGATGCAAGGAGGTGCTGTTATCTCTAGACAGCACACTGATAAGAAAATTCAGGCTTTGAGCAATTAAATGATATGGTTAAAAGCACAGAGGAAGTCCATGTCAGAACAAGGAAGTGAAGCCATTCCAGGACAGGGACTTACCAGAGGCACTCTCTCTTGCTCTTGCTCCCAGTGAGTCTTGGGACTTACTTAAAGTGGGTGTCAAACTGGTAACAGGCAAATTCCAGTCAGGCCTTACACAGAGCATCAAGGATTTGAAATAGGTACCTGAGTCATGGCATCCTTTTCACAACTATCTCATACAACCAATATTCTCCTTTTCTGAAGCAAGGACAAACCAGGATGCTCTATCTTGTCTCTGAATTATTGCCATGAAACTTGATTATGGCAGAGAAAGATCATCAAGAAGATGACCATGGAATTCTACATGGTTTCGGTGTCACTGAAAGAATAAAGGGCCATGGCAGGCAGATAACTCAGAAAGCTATTTCAGGGTAGTATAATGAGAAACAAGACTAGTAGGTAAAGAATGGCTTAGGAAGCAGAGAAACTAGAAGGAAAAAAATTATGTAACAACAAATGAGCTACAGTATTAGTTGGAATAATAAAAAGCAGGCAGCTCTAGGCCTTGCTGAAGTCTACTTCAGATGATTGAAATGGATTTTACAAAAGCCTCTTCAGTTACACCAGGGTACATGAGGTCAGAATTGGACCCAAAGAACCTAATCCCTCACCATATCAACAAGTCAGCAGGTGGTCAAGACAGTCCAGCTGGAGAATGGGCTCAAATTTTCAGTGAGCTAATGCACGCTAATCTTTCACTTCTGCAGACCTGGATTCAAAACTTCAGATCATGAACTAAAATTAGTCTGCTGCTTTCATATGAGTCCCCATTTGTGCACAGCACAAAACCACCATAAAAACTGTCATGACTGGCAACCTCGCTAAGACAGGCCCAGCTCGGCAATAGCAGGAAATGTTGTAAGTCAGGATTGAAGCACACTGGCACAGCTGTGGATGGAATTTTATACTCTGCCCACATTATGCTTGCCAAAGCCAAACGTTTTTTCTCCTTGACTTCTGCAAGTGCCACATTCAGGCTGAAAAAAATAACAAAAAGAGGGAAAGGAAAGAAAAGAAATAGTGACTGAATCATTGCAGGCACTGGAACCAGCAGTACCGATTCACACCGTGCATGTGCAGCAAAGGCAGCGATATGGCACAGGGTATACATTTGCTGAGAGTTTATTTACATTATGTAGTTGTAGGTTTGGTTATTTTTGGTTGTTTTAGTTTTTTTTTTGGCAGAGGCATTCTTTTTTTTACATAGTATATAGCTTCTTTTTATCCCACAGTAACAGTGCACGTTGCTAAACTGGGTCTATAACTTTTGACCTCAACTAAGTCAAAGTACTGCAAAACCAGAATATTCTCCCACTTAAGTGACTGTCCCAGCTTAGCTGACTAGTGACCCAACCTGGGAACATCCTTCATTTATTAACATAAAATATTCATAGTTATCCATGACAGTTCAAACGCCTGGATAATCATAGAATCATAGAATCATTAGGGTTGGAAAGGACCTTAAGATCATCCAGTTCCAATCCCCCTATCATGGGCAGGGACACCTCCCACTAAACCATGCCACCCAAGGCTATGTCCAACCTGGCCTTGAACACCACCAGCGATG
>JASSUY010037612.1:48593-61330 GCA_032466535.1 Forpus xanthops | reverse complement strand
CAGTAAAGAATTTCTTCCTCAGATCCAATCTAAACTTCCCCTGTTTAAGTTTGAACTCGTTACCCCTTGTCCTCTCAGTACAGTCCCTCACGAAGAGTCCCTCCCCAGCATCAGCCACTTGTCAATAAGGAAAAATTATGTCTAACTCCTAAGACCAATATAACGTCATGTATTAATATAGGCTCTCACATTTAGTAATTGAAGTGCTCCTGAACTATGGTTTAGCCCTCTAAAACCATTTAGTATTGAGATGGGTTTTTTTCAAGTAACATTTCTCCCATGCATCAAACTTCCAGCCAAATAAGGTCTTCAGTAACACAAGAGGTAGCAGAAAAATGAGCAGGTGGTTATGAGATGTTTAATGTAACAATAAAGGAACACACGAGACTGAGTTAAAGGGAAATAAGAAGGAATCCACTGATCCAGGAGCTTCATGAATTGTTCTAGTTGACAATTATCAGCCATAAATAACATGACTCCACTACAGCACAGAATTAAAAGAGACTGGCTGACTGGGATTAAATAAAGCAGGACTGTAACTTTTTGCCAGTAAAAATACAAAAGCCAGATAGCAGTAGCTGCAGTAGCTGCTGTTAATCCCAGGAAACAGTTTTTCTCCTTTTGGCAAAGCAGCCCTTCTCCCCAAGAGCAATTCTCACTCCGAGGCCAAGGTGGTGCTCAAATATAGTAAGTAATAGCCACCTTTCTCAGCAGCTACCTTCTTCAACTCTACCCCTTCCCATGCATTCAGGCAGGGAAAGAATCAAAACAGTTTACTCTCCAGAGGAGAACATTGACTTCCATACAATGGAGCTCATACACATACAGCTACTAATGTAAAAATGTGCACAGCCAAAGGTAACAGATTTAAAGTGTTTTATGAATGTACCAGTTTAGCTATATCTTACATAGTCTAATAACACTCTGTGCTCCTCATGTGAACTATAGAGAATAGCTTCTATCCAAGAAAGTTTCTGTGAAATTCTAGATAAACAGGACAACCTCTCCAGCGATGTTGTGGGTCCTTACTCACAGTTTTTGGTCTTTATATCACTAGAGTTTGCTTCTATTTCAAAGATCTCAAAAAAAAAGGTGTTTGACAAACACCAATAAGACACTTGGAATATCCCTTCCACTAATGTATTAATACACTGAGTAGTCCTTAGTAATAGGGTGGACTTCACTGGCTATTTTTGTCTTGTAGGCTCCGTGCCTCTAGCAACCTACTTTGCAGGAAGAGAAAAGCCTAAGGTAGATGACTTGGATGCAAAGCAGGAAGAGACTACTTCTATTTCTGTAGCTACAAACCCAAAGAATAAATAACAAATAGAACCTCAAGCTGGCCACAGAATTAAGATGTTTTCTTCTGTGCATTTGCAACATCATCACTTTGTTCCCAGTTAATGGTCTTCCTTAAAGAAGGAAAACACAGAATATCTGGAAATAACAATATGCAATCTTTGGATTGAGCAGGTTGGACAGTGGAACGCGATTTTCTGTGGCCCTAAGTGAGCATGGCCAATGCTTTATTTTTCAGAAACTTTTGCAAGTGAAAAGTCAAGACATCTCTGGATCTATCTGAAAGCAAAACCTGCAACAATAAGAATGGACAATCCCATTCTTGAGAATTCATTTCTTATTTCAGGTTCACAGTTTTTCATGATCTCCGAACCTGGTCTAGTGGAAGGTGTCCCTGCCTGTGGCAGAGGGTTGGAACTGGATGAACTTTAAGGTGCCTCCCAATCCAAACTATCCTGTCATTCTATGATCCTATAATTTTGTATTGGTGCAACACATGAATATATAAATGCAACAAAACTTCCATGAGCCAAGGAATTCCACTGATATCCTAATTAGATGTGATAATAAAAATACATCTCTCTAGAAAAAGGCCAGAATACACACAATGCTGTCAAACAGAGACCTAGGTTAAAAATAACCCTTCTAGTTTCTATGGCAGGACCCTTCCCTTAAGCAGCTCCCTCCTCAGTCACCTCCATGCATCACAATATTAGTTGAGCAGCTTTTGGCTAATTCACACCATCCTACCTCAAATGCTTACACAGGTGTGAGCAGCAGAACCTGGCTCCTTTGCAGACAGCTGTGGCAGGAAAAAAAATATCCTCAGCCTCCAGACCAAAAGCAAAGTGGGGAAGAAAGGAAAAAATCAATTGACTTCTGCTACCAAGTAAAAACTTTATGGCTGTTTTAAAAGGTACTGAGCTACCAATTTGCTTTTCTATCACAGCAGTTATTAGGCACACTCCTGGCTTTAATAACCATTTTCTACTCCAACCATTTGTGTAATACAAAGAGGAACACAGGGCAAGCAGAACTTGTTTAATTAGCAATGCTGTTTGCTAAGCATTCAGAGGAAGTTACAGAACTGTGTGTTTCACCATAATGATACTTCATCTAAAGAAAATTTTCTTAAAATAGGATTTGTTTCCCTGACATGACAGAAACATATTGTTCATGCTAATTACAGCTGATGCACACAATAAAGCAGCTACTGTAAAATTACAATGTGGATAAGTGAACAAGTTAGCACAGGGCAAAGTGGGTTATGAACCTTTAGGGTACATCACCTGTGCTGTGGTAACGCCACGCAAATGTTTGCATCCCATGGTAAATTAAAAGTAGCTGATCCTTACTGAAAGAGCTGTTGAAAGAATTCCTGCTCCTTTGCCAGCTAGACCTCTGGCTTTGAACAGATGTGGTCAGAAACTACATGAGACCAAGTCCTGGCAGGAATTACAAATCAAGATACTACCATTAAGCAAGAAGAAATACCGACTCTGCTTAAAACATTGTAAAACCTGTCACAGGCTTTGGTCAAAACACAATTTTGCTTGCTCTTTCTGGGCTTGTTTCTTAGAAACCACTTATTCCAAATGCTTAAAGAAGTGTCCTGGCCATTAATCCAACATTTGTATGGTTGCAACGCAACACATTTCAGCAACCGTTGGTCTGACAGAGTGCTTTAACTCAAACTGTTTCTCTACAAACATCTTGACATATGGAGAACATTATCCTGGTGCTTGTGATGATCTAAGGTCTATATGGTGTTGTAACAGCAAGAAATACTTATGTAGTTAGAAAGGAAAAGTGAAGAGCAGGTTGAGTGTATACACAGATATATGGATAAAGTTTCCAGCAGTCTCTAGGGAATTTTGACACACAATATAAACAATTATGACAAGTGTAAGAGTTATCTGAGTCTTCCTAGATTACCCTATAAATTTTTTTTCTCATACATGTAACGTTTTGGATACTAGCAGTAGTACTTACTGGAATGAAGAATTACTTCTGTAAGTTTGGGACTGTGTCTAATATAACTAAATAACTCTGGAACAAGCCCTCTGATAACTCAACCAGAATATTATTGCCTGATATTGATCCAAGAACTGAGCTGAAATTTGGAAGTTTGAGTTTTTTCAGTTAGAATGGAAAATATTTAAACTACCACAGCTCTGATTCTGGATTTCAAACTAAGTTTCAGATATTCCCTTTATCTTTTCTCCAAAATGACAGCTATAGTGCTATTCTGTCTCATGGCCTTTGAAATATAACAATTTATCAGAAAATATAACCCAAAAACCCAGTCACCTACAAATCATCTCCTTCATCTGAGACACATTATTAAAGCTTTTAATGCCTGAATATGCCTGGCATTTTTAATGTAGATATTAGTCATAATAAAATACCAGTTCATTTATTCATTTTCATAGCTACCCAGATTGCTTTTTCAATTCCAGAAATCCACTCTGGAAAACAGCTCAAGTTTTGGACGGGCACAAGTCTCCAGACAGTGCCCTTATCTGATACAGATTATACAACTCATTTTTGGAACTTTAGTTTTATCAGGTAATCCAGCCCAGTAACTGTTGCTGAGCCCCTGGAAGAAGGCTGCATGCACGTGACGCTTTGTTCTGCCTCACTCTGTACTTGCAGAAGTCATCCATTGTCCCCTTGCAGGACCAGTATCTAATGACCTGTTCCACTCCATTGTTTGTATCACTGATATTTTCCCTTGTTTCTGCAAATCTTTACATGTGTCATGAACTCAACTCAGGTATTAATGATTGTTTCTTTTAAATTCTTCAAGGACTGTCTAAGATTCAGCAGCAAATACTATGGTCTCCTGGGGGCACCTTTGGTCTCCTTTTCCTGATCTTGCTCTGGAAATCCAAATGCAACTGAGAACAGCACTTGGACACCTATTCTTTGGAAAGACAGGTGGTAAGACAGGAAGTTTTCAATTAGCAAGATACTGAATCGGAGCTAACCAGATGGTCTCCCACCAGCATCTAGCTATGCTGAAACTGATGACTGACTCCCAAACCCATACCCAGTACCTGCATCTCCTGGCACAAGCCTTTTTACAGAGAGTAAACTCTGCAGCATTGCTTTGCTTGGCTGATGGTGGCCAGCTGAGACACAGTACAGATTGGACCCATATACATTGTTGGTTTTATGTTACTTGGACTTGACCCATTTGAGCTTTCCTTTGGAACTCACCCCATTACCAAGAAAGTTCAATAAATGTTCCATCCCACTCAACTTCTTGTACTCCTTTAACCCTCTGACACAGCCAATCTCTGCTGAGACATCTCAGTTCTCAGAGCTTCCCTGGTCTCTCATGTTCTATTGAACTTCTCTCCAGACAAGAGCCATCACAGATCTGTCCCCACATTTCACACTGCTGCATTTCACCATCTACCCAGATCCTATA
The DNA here is from genome assembly GCA_032466535.1 of Forpus xanthops. NCBI lineage: Eukaryota > Metazoa > Chordata > Aves > Psittaciformes > Psittacidae > Forpus > Forpus xanthops. The sequence goes on along the minus strand of JASSUY010037612.1, from coordinate 56,595 downwards.
ACAAGCACTCCTTGGTCCTTTTTAGGAAAACCTTACTCATTATTCCACTGCTCATGAACCCTCCCAGTTTAGTCATAGCACTTTCTGGAAATTTTTGAGCTCCTCAAGCATCTCCTGATTATTGTTTCTTCTTTGTGACCTAAATAAGTTGGCAGACTTCAGGGTCAGACATTTGAATGAATCAAGACAGGAAATAGTTGACAGAGCCAACTATCTTTACTGCACACCCTCCCTATTCGCAAAGATCTTATAAAGTTGTATATTCCTACATGCAGCAGGAATTAAGAGTAGTTGTGTGTTCACCAACTCCAGCCTCTTTCTAGCTAGCATTGACTCCCAAGCACTCCTTCCTTCTCTGCTTTCCCACCTCTCAGAGCCCTTGTGACTGTCTCTCTTGTGTCACTTCTCTCATATCCTTTCTTCACAGTTTCACCTTCAAACAATGACATTCTGCTACCCCATCTGCATTTCACACACATTTGCTTTCCAGGCCTGTGCTTGGAGGGGAGGCTTCTAATGCTCTGCTTCTCCCCTTTGGTTTCATAAAGAAGCTCTCCTGCTGAAAGCCATCCCGTACACTCTAGTGTCCACCTGGACACCCTTTGAGCATGCTCATGTTCCCTCTCCACAGCTCAGCCAGCTCACAGGAGGCTAGTAGCTACCACTAGTCAAATATATTCCTGACCTGAGAGAGCACAGCTCTGTCTTTGTGCCCTTTCTTCTTCTTGAAGTAACAGTAGAGCTGATTAGCACCAACTTGAACATTGCTGTTTATCACTGCAGCATTAGTCCACAGGAGCCAAGGCAAGCAGAAGGACTGCCCTTTGGTGTTTGAAATTAATGACTGGAGACTTCAATCTCCAAGCACCTACTTCAATTGATTAAGCTGTGGCAACCACATTACAACAGCGAGACAAAACATGTTAATCCCAGGGTCTTGCACAAGAGTTTGACCAAAGGCATTGCATACCTTGCATTTCTGACGCTCTACATCCATGGGCGTCATTGGGTTCATTTCTCATATAAGTTGATCAAGTTTACTTGGATTAACATGTACCCAAGAACCACATCTTGCATGAGCTATACTGTCAGGTCTCCAAGAAGGACAAATAATACAGTACTCCTCCCTCTGTTCTTTAGATGGAACATCATGTCCCCACATCTGGCCAAGAGCATCCCAGCAGGGTCTAACTTCCTGTAGTACACTCAGCTTCACTCAATGGCTAAATTAATAATGAAGAATAAAAATTAAGAAGATTCTTTTTAACTGCTTGCAAAAGTGAGCATCTCTTTAGCTGTCAGCTCAATTAGTTCTGTTAGGAATTAATTTGTTAATGTTGTCACAACTACAGGTTTCCAAAGCCCAAGCAAGGACAAATTACATGGGGTGGGGTGGAAGAAAGGGGAAAAAGGTTTGGGTTTTTTTCAGATTAATTACAGTGGGGTTCAACAATTGGGAAACATGTACTGTACAAGAGCTACTGCAATATGACATCCATTAACATGTTATTCTATAGAATATTTAGGTACTATGAATATTTTCCAGCTGGAATCTATCCAGGTTTTCTTCTACCCAGTGCTCCATGTTTAGTTCAGGATCATTAATGATGAAAATCTAGACAGCGTTACATTGTGTGAACTATTAGATGTACACTGATGATACTTGATTTCATATTGCCTTTGGCTTAGTCAGTTCATAGAATTTAAATGATCTGAATTCTGGCTAGCATCTGCTGTCAAACGAGTAAACAGTAAATCAAACTTACGACTTCATTACAGAGTTGAAAGTCTGTTTTCCTACAGACCTGGTGTACCACATGATGCAATCAAACACATTATCTGTCAAGCATCCAAAAATGAACTAAATGACTCATAAAAGCAATAAATATGACATGGTCTCTGCCCATGAAATACCTTACATTGCAAAATTAAAACAAGAATCCCAGAAAGACTAAATCCTGTGGAACCAAGTTAGTCCTATAATGGAAAGGGGTAATGCAGGTTACACAATGTGATAAAGATACCGACACACTCCTACAAGGAATAAGAGCTGCTTAGAGCTGCATTAGCCTAATAATCCCTGTGCATGCTTTCTCCTCACAGAAGATGAGCTACCTTACTCAGTAACTCTGTTCAGATGTTTTCACACTATTCCCTTGTGCAGTAGATTCTAATTTTAATTCCAGATGAACGTGTGTCCACTTCCCTGCTTTTAGTGTAATAACCCACAAAGCCACAAGGTTGTCATAAGACACTCCTGTGTTTACCTGGGTCTTTGTTAGATAGCAATTGATAGGCATTTTCAGGAAATCAGTGCTAATATTCTTTCTGACTACGATTTCATCACATACTAATAGACACTCAGTACAGCTGAGCTCTGAAAGCTTTAACTTTAAAGCAAAAGATTCCTAGTTCTGTGCAGCAATAACCAAAGAAAAGCATAACTGCAGAGTGCATTCAGCAGACACCCTTATGATTTACAATACAGCCTCATCAAATTATGCCTCATGGAGAAGGGGGAAGAATCCTTCTCTATCCCACCACGCCTGGGCTGTGTGACAGATAGCAGCTGCTACTGAGATCATGTGCAGAAGGCAGACTATATTTCAGGAATGCATTTAAACATGCAAACAGAGCTGGACATACACATGGCCATACACAAGTGAAAAGAAACATATGAAATAATGACAGAAGCTACCATTATACTAACCGCTCCCATTTGCAATTAGGGACTAAGCCTTTTCTATTTCAAACATACCTGGATTTGTTATTTGAATAACAAATAGTATAACAAACATGGACATAACAAACAGTGCTTTGGCATTCTGTTAATTTAGACTTCCCAAAATTCATTACATTTAAATGTGTTTGGACAACACCAGGCACAAAGCTCCAAACTTCTGCTTTGGTTCTAATAGCCAAGGTAGGCATCAGCACAGAATTAATTTCTCCAGGACAGCATTCATCTATGCCATCAAGAGATAAGCCCTGTTCAGCAGCCTCCGTCAGCCTTGTCCATCAATTTTAAGAGCTGCAACAAGCACAACTTTCCAACTAGCACAGAGAATTTCAGCCCAAATGGTTCATATTTGGAAATGTTTTGAGCAATTGAAAACATCTTCTGATGGTATGTGTTGGACAAACTTAATAACAGACAGCTGAGCCAGGTGCACCTATAATAAAATTACTCTTCTTTTGGGGTTCCACAGCTAAAGAGTTAATATAATTTGTCTAGAGATGAAAATCTTTCAAAACATTGTTATAAGTATTGGGATCAACTGATTTTCAGAATACACAAATTCATATGATGTCATTTTTAAAGTAAGAAGTATCTGCCAAGCTGAGATCAAATAAATGCATTTTGTTATCAGCAGTGAGACTTCATAAAACTTCAGAAGCTTTCCAGACATTAATCAAATAGATTTTCCTTATTGTCTGTAAAAAGCCCCTATATCACTAAGTACCAAATCAATACTTCCATGCAAGTAAACAAGGAGGCGAAATAAACCTGGTCAGAGGACAGAAGACACTGAAATCTTGATTAATCAAGCATTATTTTAATATATACCTAGATACAAAACTTTATCACAGTGGTGTGTCTCACTAGAAGTAAAATGCAAAAGGAAAGGAATGCAAGAGAAAGGTATTCAGCATTCTTTTCTTTCAGATGTAATAATCATATGGCCAGTCTAATTTATTCAGTGACATGTTATTCCATTAGCAGTCCACAAAATTTCTCCAGAATCAGGCCCTGAGTATTCTCTGCTACTAGCAGTAATATTTACAATTCTGCTTTAAAGTACCTTTACTACATGACTAGGCTCAGTGCTCCAAATTGATGGAATGGAGTAGATGGTGTCATAAAAGTGGCCACATACAAGGTAACAAATACAAATACTCCCTTATGTTAGCAAGTGAACTATATTTATTGGTCCTTAACAGGACAATCCTTAAACCCTCCAAAGACCACCTGATTCATGCTCCCTCTTGGATAATTTCAACAGAACCCAATCCTTTTACTACTTAATGCTTAAAATACAGTGAAGCTCTTTGCAGTTTAGCACAAGTCTGCACTCAACTTATTGTGTCTCAGAGCTGAGAGACCTATTTTCACTCATGACAAAGTGAACATACACTGAATTGTAGCTACTCTGATATCCTGAGTATTAGCAAGCAAATGGGGAGCAACAGCAAGGAATTGTCACCTCAGAACAAACTGTCAGTAAGAGAGTGGGAGGAGCTGTCCCTGCCCTCCCAAATGCAGTTCCACTTTCAGTATTGTCATCTGCCAGAACCCAGTATAGAAGGCAACAAATACTCAACAGTAGCAACAAGCATATCTTCAGCCAAGAGATGAACCCACACAAGAAATAGTGTGTAAAGGATTCCAAACATATCTAGATACATGTATGTGTATAAATATGAAAAGCAGTCTTTGAGCCTCATATTTAAAAGTGCACATGATTTATTACCATCAAATGAGGTGTAAAAAAGCACAGATCTTGCCTGGCCTAAGTTGAGAGCAACACTAAGTGCCCATAGACTCTGCTTGCCTTGAGAAATCAGCTCCTGCTATAAAATAACAGACTTTAGCACATTCTGTAGAATGACATCACCTGAAGTGGGCTGCCAAAAATGTTACTTTCACGTTTCTTCAACAAAAAGATTTCCTTTCACCACTGTTTTTCATTTCTTATTCTTTCTTTAGTTAGTCAGTCACTCAAAACTACCAAAGTTCTAAGTAATTCCAGGCCCATAGATTAGCAGCTTTTCACACAGGCAAATGACTGCCTTTTAAAAATGTCGTGTCTGTATGTATCCTTTTGTCTGGTTCTTTTTAGTAGATTTACATCTGCAACTGTGCTGAGCTAAAATAATACAAATCAATGCAATTACCACACTGAAATGTTTTTTTTTTCCATTTGATCTGTCATTGTATACTTCTGAAGAATATTCCATTTGATGTGAACAGTGAAACTATGGAGATCCATTTAGCAAGCTGCAGGTGACCCACTGGAAATTACTAAACATGAGCTATAAGATCAGTCAAACAAGAAAACTGGCACTGCCAAGGAAGATGTTTAAAGCTTACTGGAGGACAATTACAAGTGATGCATCCCTCTCTTCCAAATAGAACAAACAACAAAAACCTGCTAAATTAGTTGCAGAAATTATGGCTCTTTCACTGAAATCCTCAAAATAAGCTTTTTTCCTATTACACTTTTGATGAGAGTTTTACATCTTACCTTTGCAGAAGCTGCAACACATAATTCTTCAGTACTCATTACTCGCAGGTGTCACTACTTTCTCACATCATCAACTTCTCTGAAGTCAAGCTCCTCACTGCAGAAATTGTGTCTTCATTACTAGGTTTGAACCTAAATAAGACAATTCAGTATTAGCTAATGCTGTAAAGGCTGGGATAATTTCCCTTTGGAAAAGAATAAAAATTGCAGATTGCTCAAACTAGGAGTTAAGTCATATGTGCAACCCAATGCTGTTTCTTTGCCTTAAGAATGCTTTAAGTTCCTCTTGTACTTCTTAAGACAAAGAACAAAAATACTAGTGAAATTCAGATTGGTTTGGACAGGAGCTGAACGAGTCACAAACCTAAATGTGAAGTACTTTGTACAGTACAGGAAATAAAGCAACCTTAGAGAACAATCTAGTGGCATCAAAGGCACCAGATAGTCCAGTGCAATACATACTCCCAAGAACTATTTATACAGTGTGTATATGTGCAGCAGCTTTTAAAGACAGAGCTTTGGAGGCAACAATATTCTTCAGTTATTTTTCTCAGAGCTTCCATAATAATTATTTTCATGCAGATTGATTACACCAGGAAAAAGCAGAGCTGTTGATGAATGCAATTCTTGCTTTGCCTATAAAGCAGCTTGTATCTAGTGTTCTCCAAGAACACGTTGCAGTGCTCGTGTAAGAAATATTTTAAACAGGTAATTATTAGTTAAAAAGATAATGAATTTTATTAAGTAAATAAAAAGTCATACAATCTAGGCAATAGTAAACTAAGAACCCCAAATTTCCACTGAATTAGTTTGTTACCTATGCCAGCTTTTTAATGAAAGCCTCGAGAGACTCCCACAGTTACTTCAGGTTATGAGTAAACAAAGAACAAGGTTTTAAGAATATATTTCCATGACTTGCAGCTCTTCTTTCTGCAACTCATCCAATTACAATTACTTCAGTGATGTTTTCTGTTGCTTGTTTTCAGATGACTGATAAAAGCCTGACACCATTAAACTGGCTTTCTACTTTCTTGTGACAAGAAAATAAAGACTGGTCAAGGATGCTTTAAACTAGATGTGTTGGGGGAGGGAGGCATCGTTCCATCTCAACACACCAAGTCACTTGCCAGCACCTATAATAAATGTTCAGAGCAGTGTAGACATACTCCAGCTGCTCCAGCCAATAAGCCGGCTTCAATCAGAGCTCAGCTCAGATGCCTTTATACAAATGCCCATAGCATGGGGAACAAACAAGAGGAATTGGAGATGTGTGCACATCTACGGGGGTGTGATATCACAGGTATCACAGAGACATGGTGGGATGGCTCTTATGACTGATGTATTGGAATGGAAGGTTACAGGCTCTTTAGGAAAGACAGGCCTGTTAGGCAGGGAGGGGGAGTTGCTGTTTATGTTAGGGATAGGCTGGAGAGTATGGAACTGTATGGGGACAGGTGAGCAGTCAATAGAGAGTTTGTGGGTCAGGGTTAAAGGGAGAACATGATGGGAGACATTATTGTGGGGATCTGTTACAGACCGCCTGACCAAGAGGACTTGGTGGATGAAGAGCTCTACAGACAGATAGGAACAGCCTCACGCTTGCAGGACCTCGTTCTCATTGGGGACTTCAGCCACCCTGATATCTGTTGGAGAGATGGCACAGCCTGGCATAAGCAATCCAGGAAGTACCTTGACTGTGTGGAAGACAACTTCCTTCTGCAAGTAATAGAGGAGCCGACGAGGAGAGGTGCCGTGCTTGACCTCATCCTCACCATCAGGGAAGGGCTGGTTGGAGATGTGATGCTCCAGGGCAGCCTTGGTTGCAGCAATCATGAGACGGTCGAGTTCGAGATCCTCAGGACAATGAGAAGGGCGTGCAGCAAGCTCACTGCCCTGGACTTCAAGAGAACGGACTTTGGCCTCTTCAGGAACCTGCTCAGTAAGATTCCATGGGATGTAGCCCTAGAGGGCAGGGGGGCCCAAGGCTGTTGGTTGATATTTGAGGATAACCTGCTGCAAGCTCAGGAGTGATACATCCCTACTAGAAGGAAGTACTGCAGGAGGGCCAGGAGACCTCCTTGGATAGACAAGGAGCTGCTGAGGAAAATTTGAAGGAAAAAAAGAGACTTACAAAAGGTGGAAGCAAGGACAGGTGGCCTGGGAAGAATACAGGGATGTTGTGCAGGAAGCTAGGGACCAGGTTAGGAAAGCTAAGGCCCAGTCAGAATTAAACTTGGCTAGGGATGTTAAGGATAACTGGAAGGAATTCTATAAGTACATTGCAAATAAAAGACTGGCTAGGGACAACATGGGCCCTCTTCAGAAGCCATCGGGAGAACTGGCTACCATGGATATGGAGAAGACCGAGGTGCTTAACGATTTCTTTGCCTCAGTCTTCACTGGAAAATGTTCTGACCGTATCACCCAAGTCTTGGAAGGCAGACACAGGGACAGTGAGAATGAAGACCTTGGGCCCACTGTAGGAGAGGATCTGGTTCAAGACCATCTTAGGAAACTGAATGCATACAAGTCCATGAAATCCATCTGTGGGTCCTGAAGGAGCTGGCAGATGAGGTTGCTAAGCCACTGTCCATCATATTTGAAAAATCTTGCCAGTCAGGTGAAGGTCTCAATGACTGGAAAAAGGGAAATATAACCCTTATTTCCAAGAAGGGGAAAATGGATGAGCTGGGGAACTACAGACCAGTCAGCCTCACCTCTGTGCCTGGCAAAATCTTGGAGAGGATTGTCCTGGA
>JASSUY010037612.1:37044-48493 GCA_032466535.1 Forpus xanthops | reverse complement strand
CCCTGCCTATAGCAGGGGGGTTGGAACTAGATGACCTTAAGGTCCTTTCCAACCCTAACTATTCTATGATTCTATGAATTCACATCATATTCAAATACACTGATCCCAGTACACCTCAGTGAAATAAATGGAATCTTACAGAGGCATAAAATTAACTGCTATTTGTTCTATTAGCTCAGATATTCCAGGCAACTGAGGATCAATTTAGATTAAGGACATTTATACAGTGGAAGGTACTTTTAAAACACAGAGAGTTAAAAAACCCAGGATATGAGCCTATTGAGAATGGGGGATTTGGTTCAGCTCTGTAGATGATATAATATTTCGCAGCATTAGAGTTACTTCTGAAGTTAAAACAACATCCTTGCATTAACAGTAGCTTTACCTGCAGACTATAGTCCTCTTTCTTGAAAGGGCATCACAGCAAGGTAAGATTAAAGACAAACTTTATAAAACATCATTTTGTGGTATTAACTGTAAAAAAAAAAAAAAAAAAATAAAAAAAGAGGAACTTTTCCCTTGTCAAGGCTGCTAAGAACTTCATTGCTAAATGCTCAGGTTACACATAATCCTCCAGCTGCAAGGCGACAATTAGCACCAAGCTCTCTAGAAAAGCTTTCAGCTCCCAACAGGTGCCTTGCTATTGTGTGCAGGTTTAAATCCAACTCAAGCAGAGTGAAGGTCACATCTCCTGCCACCCCTCCCCTTTGAAACAACTCTTATTACAGCCCCTATCAGAGCAGCGCCATTCTCATTTTCCCCAAAAAAGGCCAAATATGACTTTCACTCTTTTGTTTGAGTGCTTTTCTCCATTATCTTTCTTCATTTATCTGACTGGGAGATCTGAAGGCAGGAAGTGGAATTTATTTCTGGTGTATTATAAGTTCACTGCCTCTCTCCTGACTGCTGAATACAGGAGGAAATCCTTTGAGAGCCATATAATTATATCAACAAAAAAACCCAGAAAGTCTTTCCCTTTCTCTAGACAGAAATGAGAGCCCAGAAACACCTCAGAAGTCAATCAGTCTGCAATGCTGATACTGCATCTGTATAAAGTGAGAATTATAGAGCTGATTTTCTTTGTAATGTCATGCACTATAAGATTTTCTTCTCTATCAAAAAAGACCCCATAAATATTCTTTAGATTAAAATTCATTCTTGTTCTTTAGAACATCTTCACAAGGCTGGAATGGCAAAGTGCTTCTTACAATCTGAATTTCAAGAGTAAGCACAAACACTATTAGAACACTTCTCAGAATATTCTTCTTCCAATGTAGAGGCACACTCTATCCAAAAGGAATATTTATTAGGAAGCATTCCTTCTTGCCATCAAGCTTCTCTGATCCAGTAACAAACACTTTCTGGCAAAACAAGCTATTTAGAACCCTGCAATACTCAAGGGAGGCAGAGTGCCTAGTGAATTAATCATTTATAATGAATAAAAAGAAAATGGTTATGAGGGATATCAAAATATGTAGTAAAACATGATGGCACTTAAAAGAATAAAATATCTTGAAGTTTGATCTGACATTTTTTCCACATGGAGACAAGACTGATAATACAAACCAGATATTTCTTTGGTGCAATTCAGTTTGTAAAGTCAAGCTTCCACAACACAATGAGAAACCAGCAAGTAGATTAATCATGCATGATTTCCAGTTCTGCATTCTGCTCTGCATCTCATTGATTCCTTTTGCCATTACCTTTGTAGGCCATGCTCTTGACTGCTCCTCCCAGAATTCTGCTACTGTCTGCTTTCTTTCCACCTTATGCAGGCAGAACTCTGCCATTCACACCCTGCCCCTGGCCATCAATCCCCAAAGAACTCAGCTCCCAAGACTCCTGGCTGATTAACTGTAACATATATAGGCAAAAAACCCATGCTGAGAGTGAACACACATGAGAGCGAACCCCAGTCATGTTCCTGGTAAAAGAGCACTCAGGATCATACTCTGACCACAGTAGAGGGTACTTGGATCATTGGATTAAAAAGATCTGGAATTACCAGCACACAGTCTGAAATTTCTGTGTGATAGCAAACCCTCCCGGAACTGAGACATGCAACCTGTTTACTATAAGGTTTTTCTGAAGTATTTCTGCTCAGAAGAGTCTCAGATGGTATCTGCAACTAATACCACTTTCAAGAAGAAAGCCTGGAGTCTTTAATTCTGGAAAGAGCTGGAATGATCATGGACTTTTTTCCCCCTCCACATTATTTTAAAGCTAGTAAGTTCATTGACGCTGATCTCCTATAACATCCTTTGGTTTCTACAAAGCAGCAAATTTACACTGAAACAAAAATCTTTCCCTAAGTTTCCAAACTGCCTACCCAGGGAGAGGTTTAGGGAGTAACTTGACATGGCTGCAAGATGACACAGACACTGCTCTGCCTACTTACTTCATTAGGCAGATAATCAGCAGAACACACAAAAAGCCAAGTAGACAGGATTTTGACTCCCAGCCACCCTGGATTTCATGCCAATTACAAAGATTAGTGGACAACCTGAAGTCATCAGTATGTGATGTGTTCCACTGGACAGTATTAATCTTTTCTAGGGATGCACACTGACTGCAGCAAACACCCTGTACAGGGAGATGAATTTCACTCTGCCAAATTCCTTTGTTATCAACAGCTGAGGATTCACTAGGAGCCTTATGAACAAGCCAGAATTTAACTAGCCTAGTTTTCCAGTAATTGTAATAAAAAGATAGGTCACTGAGCAAAATTATTTACAAACTAAAGAAGACTGAAAATAGCAAGGAAACACTGAAACAGTACTGACCACTATGAGCAGAAAAAAGCCCAAAAAACTAGAAGCCTATTGCTGTTGACTTTTTGTGCACGTGAAAGAAGGAATCTGGATTTATTCTGGGATGCTTCTAAGGAGCCTCTCTAAAACATGAAGGAAGCAAAAGTGAGAACATAAAGGCACTTTATCTGGAAATGCACTGAACAAGTGACACATTTGTATCTCAGCACTGAAAGAGGGGTAAAATACTAAGGAAAAGATATTAGAAATAAAGATACCATGAAAAGGAAGAAATCAGGAAGCACCTCTATAGGGAAACAAGTGGACAAAGGGGAAAAGGAAGCTTAAGGAGCAAACTGAAAGTGGTGCAAGGATTACTGGACTTTAGTTGTGGGATTCTGCTAGTTCACCAAACTTGAGCTGCTTCCCTGAGAAGACAGCAGAAGGAATGGGTGCAGCCCAGTGTGGGATAATTCTCAAGTCAGAGAACATATGCTTTGAGTTTAATCCAAGTGCAGAGCTCTGGCAAACACACTGGATTTATAGAGGCAAATACATCAACTTTAATTTTTTAGCATCTGTGCCACCCTTTAATTTCTCCTACCCTGAAGTGTACACTTGTACCCCTTTCGCTCAGCCCAGCCTTTCTATTTGAAGCCAACTAACGGCTCTTGCCTGCTGGAATTTTCTTTGAGATATACTGTTATTTTCCACTTGTTCTGCCCATTTTCATCTTAATCAAACACACATTGAAGTGTCTTCCTAGGAAGGCTGAGCCATACCAGCAGAAACCAAGACTCCAGTTCAGCTGGCAAGCTTCTCCCTAGGAATCCCAAATTATCCCAAATCCAGAAAGTCTCCTCTCTTTCACAACTCAAGCTTCTCCTCTCAGGCCCTCCAGGTCTCCTACCTTTGTTCTAATACCTCCGTGCCCTTCAGCATTAACTCTACTCAGTGTATCAGAGCAACAGTAAAAGACCACTTCTAATTGCACTTTTCCTCCCAACCCTCAGCTGAGGGTTTTACTCACACACCTCAGGTCACTGCTCACCAGCAAACCAAGCTGCCAGGTCTCTTTACAGAGTTTAGCAGGAGGCAATATCTACACCTCTCCCCCGAACCAAATCAGGCCTCTGCACCAATTAAGCTTATTGACACCAGATTTTATACATTCCTTAGCAATGACAGAACAGGCTTTCTTAAATCCAACAAATCTTTTAACGTGGGAGCACAGTGCAAGGTCCTGAAAGGTGAAGTGGTGACAGCTGTCAGCTCTGGCACAGCAGCCCAGTCCCCTTGAAGCTAAAGGGGAGAAAAGGATGTTGCAACAATGCTGTAAAAAAAGGAGAAAAAGAGTTAATTTTCCACCTGTTGTTGTTTTCTTCCCCTGGCAGCTGAAGGACAGAAGGAGGTGTCACCATGGAGGTGATGGGTGCAGGAGTGGGAACATGCATTTAAAGGCCACTGGGGGAATGAGAGGGGCATTTGCTTGGGCAGCAATTACAGAGGAGAGTAAACACAGCTCCCTTGCTTCCCCCTTGCTACAGGGCACCTCTGGCTGCTCACCTCCAGTCCTGTCTGTCTCTGCAGGGAGCAGGGAGGAATGTCCCATGGGAGACAGGAAGGGAAAATTCCTCCCCACCACCAAACCTAAATGAGCTGTGAGACAAGGCTGCCTGTTTCCTGTGTCTCAGGTTTTCATTTTACAGATGCCATTACTAATATCTTGCTGTGCAAAGCTCTTTTGTAAGCATGAACTAGCTGGTGATAGTTGTGATTATGGAGGCACTTGCCAAGGCCAGCCTCTTGTACAAATGCTTTTAACCTCTAGAAGCACAGGAACAAGCTGCTGTACGTACAGTGCAGGCACCTGTAAATCATACCTACAGAAAGCTATTACCTGCAGGCCTGGGGTTTTGTTGTTTTCTCTGATTTTACAACTGCTGAACCTACACAAACCCCACTGACATGAATGGGTGCAGAAGCTCAGCACCCCTGAAGACCAGAGTGCATGTAAAACTGTGCCAGCTTCCCTTTGGTTTAAAAGCAGGTGTCCCACAGACTCATCCCTACAAGTGATGACCCTGGATCACAGACCAATCTTGCATCTGAGGCATATCTTGTGAGGACACCATGTTTCTGCCCACCTCCAGCACAGGGAGGAAATTCATCTGGCTGAGGCTATCGGAAATGGTCTTTGTGCAGCACATCAAACAGGCTCCCAGCATCACTTTACTGAGACATAAATCTCAATCTTGTTTGTTCAGAAATGTCTACAGCCTGGTTCTGCCAAGAAAACCCAGCTCCCTGAAACACACAAGCTCTAATTATTTATTCAGATATTTTCTGGCTCCTCTCAAGCTTTGTATTTTGTTTTCATTTGTCAGATGGAGCACTGGTTGGCTCTATACTGAACTAGACTATGACCCCTGATTCACTCTTCCACCAATTCTCTCCATATCTCTTAATTGTCTCAAAACAGCCAGACTTGTGCATGGTAATTAATGTCATTGGGAACCCAGGCACTTGGAAATCCTAAAATGATTAGAGTTCTGGAGGGCTGAATGAAGCAGTGTCTGCAAATATAAGGGGATGTAGTGGTCTGAGCACTGGACTTCAAACTGGCTGACTTTGAAACCTGCTTCAACAGTGCTATTCCATCTCTGTCCTTTGCAGTAGGAGAACCTCTCCCTCTACTTACCTTCTCCCAAGTTAGGGGAATAAATCTGCAATGTGACATAAGTGCTCACACTTTAATTAGCAGGAAAACCTTTCCCTGTTCATCTCAACATATTCAACAGCAGATGCCCATCACTTGAAAAAAAAAGACCAATCAAAACTTTAAACCATATATTCTGGGCAGAATATTTTTAAAACAGACAGTATTCAAGATGGAATTGTCTCGACAGTGTCTGCTGGAGACAGACTCAGGCCAGCTCATTTGGTTTTCAAAATGTAAATGCAAAGCTTGTAGGACTTGCTTTCGTATTTTTGTTTGAAAATAAGCAAATAAAGCCCTGTTATAAACAGAGAGATAAAAAAGAGTTTTCTTAGTGCTGGTAAATTAAGACATCATTTGTAATGCCCATGATTGAGAAGCTTGGTATTTACTGATTTTGGATCCAAAGTGCCATGGAGCATCAAGAAGAATCCTGCAAAGCTGCCTGACCTCAGGCTCTGTGGAATTCCCTGTCCCACAGCACAACAGGGCTACAGCCCTGCTTCTGCCTTGTAGCAGTATCTGGAAAATAGATCCCATAGGATTTTGGCCTACAGAGGGTAGAAAGGTGGCTGCTGTTTTACTCAGCTAATCTCTAGTTATTGTAGAGTGAAACATGAATTCATGCAGGAGAAAGGCAAAGCTAACTGCAAAGCAATCAGGATAAACCTTTTCTGTAAAGTACACAAGCAGATTGCATAGAGAGAAGTACAAACCTGAAGCTCTCACATGACTTCCAAGGTAAATTCTATCAAGTGCCCAGGGCAAACAGAAAATAGCCCATCATGTTCCCATCGCAAAAGTGAAATTGTCGGAGTATTGTCAGTTTAACATCATCAGGAGTTACTTTCTCTGTGTCGTGAGACTGTAAATGCAGGCTGTAAGACAACAATTATTCCACAATAGGAACAATCAATATTCCATAACATCCTATTCCAAGAGAAAGACAGTTCAAAAATTCAAGCTTATTTCAGCCTTATTTTAGAAATAAAATATAATCTGTATATTTTATAAATACACATGTTAGAGCCAGTCTAAAACCTCTGATTTTCTTATTCTTCAGACTTTACGTTTCAAGCAAAAAACTAAACAGCACTTGCATATGCCACAAGTATCAGCCTCTCTTACAAAGCTTAACAAGAACAGAGCTGGCTCTCATGCACCGATTTCCAAGAGCTCGGATCCCTAAATCCCACTATCACATCTTGTAGAGTTACTGATATAATATAAATCCAAAATTTTCCATCCATAAAGACATCAACACCCAGCTCTGCCAAAACATCGACCTTCCCAGTCGAGGAGTGTTAAATGATGCATGAGCAGAGTTTCATACTCAGACACATACATGAAATACAATTATAAAATAAGGTCATCCTAGGAGAATGATAGCAAACCTGACTGGAACGTACAGGCTGATTCACTGAGAAGTCATCAACTGAGTTTTAATCTTTTCATGCTTATGGAAAGAGCTGCCTGCAGAGTTAGCCAGGAGGATTTGTCACTGTAAGAACCTGCGTTGGTATTTTGTGTTGCTACTGAAGAGCAGATGAGCAAGTCTGCAGGGCCCAGACTTTGAAGACAACTGGTCTCTCAGCTATTCCTCTGATTACATGGCTGTGATTTTTGATAACTGAAACACAGCAATTACCATGCCAACTATATGCGAAGGAAAAAAGAGATGTGCATGATTTGGGCAAGTAATTAGTCACATGAGGAATATTTTTAACCTTGTCACTGGAACGCCTATGTCAAGTGTAGAGAACAGCAGAGACATTAATTCAAATGTTCTAAGTTCAAACAGTTCTAAGGGTTCCTCTTTACAGTGGTAATATCACCCACTGTGTGGATAGTGTGATACAGTGTGGCTAGTATGTGTGACATTCATGATACACCTCAGACAGAAACAGTTACCTAAGGGCCAGCTCTCAAGGAAACAAACGAGTTTCAGAACTGATCATTTGCCAGTTCTCCAGAGTTCAAGCCCCAGCTGGAATGGGAACAGAAATAAAACTTTCTGGTGGTGTCTCTAAAATCACTATAGTGAGCACAGAACAGTTTCTGGTGAAAAGCCCCTGATGTATGTAACTCTACTGCTAGCTCTGAACATCCTTTTCGCTGACAGCCTTGGCAGAGAAGGCGAGGACTCACTGATAAGAAGAAGGAACTCTTATCTCCAGAGGTTGTCCTCGGGTCAGAGTTGAGGAATGTTGGCTGGGTAGCACAGTGACTGTGTGCTGCTGCTGCTGCCAGTTTATCTGCTTCTTCCCAGAGCACCTCATGCCCCACGACATAATTAGGACCAAGAGTACAGCAATATACAGAAACCCCAAATATTTCATCAATGACAACAATGTCAAGAACTATATCACTAAGAAATAAAACATTTTTGAACCTCAGGAGAAGAATCAGACTGAAAATAAACCCTCAAACATAACATTTTAATTACCAGATATTAGGAAATAACATTTCCTTTGGGGAGTTTTTCTGCAACTAGAAACTGTAATATTTCTTGTGCCTTTTTCCCACTGTTGGGGGCAGGGTGCCAGCCTTGACGTACAAAGGCATTGCCTTTGTCATTGCCAAAACTCACGCACACCTGTAAGAAGCTTATACCTAGAGATCATTCTGAAGTCTCTAAGTGTCAAAGTTATTTAAGCAGCAGAAAGAAATGCAGTTGTTAAGCAACTGCAAACCACTTTTAATCCAGACAGAACAAGCAAACCAAAGTTCTTTTTACTCAAAGGCTGAAGCATCCAGGGTGACTGTCCAAGGGCCATGAAAATGACACGAGCTGGAGGGGCCACAAGCAAAATTCACACAGGGGAGGCTCCCCCACTACAAAGACAGTGCCTATGGCCTTATGGAATCACAGAGGGAACTATCAGGACATTACTTGGAGATTGTCATGTTATTACCAGCAATGGTGAGTGAGGGATGAATTGCAGAGTCCTCAGGTCCTAGGAAAAAAACTACTCTGGTAGCTAGAAAACTATTTTCTGGCTTTTCACATTTGATGTGAGGTCACTGAGACAAAATATACATAACTAGCAATGTGTATGTCTTTTAAGTCATCTGTAGAACATCCAAACTGAAATCTTCATGATTTCTAAGTACTTGGCATTATCACTTCTCTCTTTTTCTCCTTCACTGAGCAGAAACTAACATACCACTGTGTCAATTAAGGTCAAGCTTATCTGAACAGTCTCTGAACTATTAATTCTCTCTCCTCAATATGAAATCCAAACCTGTTGAAACTGGCCTCTCTTTTCACAAAACAGGATGTGAAAAGAGGGCTGACAGCCCTGAAAGTAATGAGAAAACATACAAAAAAATTTGCTTTTGTAATGGTGCTGACAATCTAAATGTCACGAGAGTTTTTTATTATATCAAGTAGTCATGGAATTTTATAAGGTAATTTAAACCAAGGACATAAAAATTCAGAAATGCATACTTGTATCAAATGTACTTGTTTACAACTTAGACATGCACATACATACACAAATAGAGTGTGTCTGTGTATGTATTTGAAACTAGTTATATCCACCTGCATATATGTGAGCTGAGTGGTTTCTTTGCTACATACCTTTTGTGCACAGAAATAACCAACTGCCAGGTCCTTAGAGGAAACTACCACAGAAGAAGAGTATTTAACAAAAATATTCTGACCACAGAGGCTTCAACCTCTATCAGGGTCCAACTATGCAAATAACTATTAGATATGTAATAGGCCCCTGATCAGTGCTTTTACAACATACACAGTGATGGTCACAGACATGCACACCCCTCTCAAGTCATTTCATGCATACAGCTAAATACTCAGAACAAAGAACTCAGGTCTCAGGGTGCTGCCTGTTCTCATATGGCCCAAACTTGATACATTTAGCAAATTTCCAGTATGGTTCTAGGATATTCCTTTTAATCCCATTGGAAATAAATACAGATAGCCAATGTGACCTTTCAAAGGAGGTGACAGATATTTTTATCTATTTAAACATGTGCACTTCATACGAAGTCTTCTACAAGACCTAAGTGTCCAGTGTTGTGATGACTATTAGAGGGGACCTGCCTCCAGCCAGGTGGAGGTAGGGGACAATCGGATTTACTGGACTGTGTGGTGCAGATGGCCTGGCACATCAGTCCCACAGAAGTATAAGGCTCTAGCAGATACTGGTGCACAGTGTACTCTGATGCCATCAAGCTGTCAAGGGGTGGAACCCACTTATATTTCTGGAGTGACAGGAGGATCCCAAGAGTTGACTGTGCTGGAAACTGAAATCAGCCTGACTGGGAGAAAGTGGCAAAAGCACCCCATTGTGACTGGTCTAGAGGCTCCATGCATCCTTGGCATAGGCTACCTCAGGAGAGGGTACTTCAAAGACCCAAAAGTGTACCAATGGGCTTTTGGTATTGCTGCTATGGAGACAGAGGAAACTGAGCAGCTGTTCACCTTGCCTGGACTCTCAGAGAATCCTTCCATTGTGGGGTTGTTGAAGTTCAAAGAAAAAGTGCCAACTGCAACCACAACAGTGCACTGGTAGCAATATCGCACCGAGACTCCCTGATTCCCATCCATAAGGTGATCTGTACACTGGAGAGTTAAGGAGTGATCAGTAGGACCCACTCACCCTTTAATAGC
The DNA here is from genome assembly GCA_032466535.1 of Forpus xanthops. Classification (NCBI taxonomy): domain Eukaryota; kingdom Metazoa; phylum Chordata; class Aves; order Psittaciformes; family Psittacidae; genus Forpus; species Forpus xanthops. The sequence goes on along the minus strand of JASSUY010037612.1, from coordinate 38,388 downwards.
CCCATACGACCAATGCAAAAGTCTAACAGAGAGTGGAGACTAAACTATCGTGGCCTGAAGGATGTCACACCACTGTTGAGTGCTGCTGTATCGGACATGCTAGAACTTCAGTCAAGTGGTATGCCACAGCTGACATTGACAATGCATTTTTCTCAATTCCTCTGGCAGCAGAGTGCAGGCCACAGTTCACTTTTACTTGGAGGGGCATCCAGTACACTTAGAAGTGACTGCCCCAGGGGTGGAAACACAGCCCTACCATCTGTCATGGGCAGATGTAGACTGCACTGGAACAGGGACAAGCTCCAGAACACCTGCAATACATTGATGACATTATTGTGTGGGGCGATACCGCGGAAGAAGTCTTTGAGAAAGGGAGGAAAATAATCCAAATCCTGCTGAAACCTATTTTGCCATAAAACAGAGTAAGGTCAAGGGACCTGCACAGGACATTCAATTCTGGGGAATAATGGCAAGATGGACTTCGCCAGATCCCCACAGATGTGATCAATAAGATAACAGCAATGTCTCCACCAACTAGTAAGGAAGAAACACAAGCTTTCTTGGGCTCTGTGGGGTTCTGGAGGATGCACATCCCGAATTACAGTTTGATTGTAAGCCCTCTCTATCATGTGACTCAGAAGAAAAATGATTTTAAATGGGGCCCTGAGCAACAAGCCTTTGAGCAAATTAAATGATAGTTTGTGCAGTAACCCTTGGACCACTCCGGACTGGGCCAGATATTAAAAATGTGCTCTACACCGCAGCCAGGAAGAACGGTCCTACCTGGAGCCTCTGGCAGAAAGCTCCAGGGGAGACTCAAGGTTGACCCTTCGGCTCTTGGAGTCGGGGATACAGAGGATCTGAGGCCAGCTATACCCCAACTGAAAAGAGATACTGGTAGCCTATGAAGGGGTTCAAGCTGCTTCAGAAGTGACTGGCACTGAAGCACAGCTCCTTCTGGCACCCTGGTTGCCCACGCTGGGCTGGATGTTCAAAGGCAGGGTCTCCTCTACACATCATGCAACCGATACTACATGGAGTAAGTGGGCTGCACTAATTACACAAGCTCAAATAGGAAATCCCAGTCATACAGAAATTCTAGAAGTCATCATGGACTGGCCAGAGGGCAAAGATTTTAGAATGTCACCAGAGGAGGAGGAGATGATTCTTGCTGAAGAGGCCTCACCATATAATACTGTCAGAAAGTGAAAAGCAGTATGCCTTGTTTACTGATGGGTCCTGCCGTATTGTGGGAAAGCATCGGAGATGGAAGGCAGCTGTATGGAGTCCTCAATGACAAGCTGCAGAAACTGCTGAAGGAGAGGGTGAATCGAGTCAGTTTGC